>BJKM01000477.1:0-135561 GCA_015082035.1 Chaenogobius annularis | reverse complement strand
TTATTACTGAAGTTGTAGAACTTCAGTATAATCAGTCTTGGACGCTGGTTCGGAGCTGTTTTGGTAGCCACTGAATGATGTGCAAAGTCAATTTTCTCAGCTTTTGTTGGAAGTTTAAGATATTCGAGGTACTCATATATACTCTCATATATGTCGGTGTAATCCCTCATTCGTCCAGGAGTGTTCCATTGTAGAAAAAGATTCAGTTGTAGTCATCTGGACTCTATTTTAGAAAAAAAACAAAACGTTTCAACTCTCATCCAAGAGTCATTCTCAATCAGAGAAACAAGTCTGACCTGACCTAAACAGGAGTTCTCAGACTTGTTTCTCTGATTGAGAATGACTCTTGGATGAGAGTTGAAACGTTTTGTTTTTTCTAAAATAGAGTCCAGATGACTACAACTGAATCTTTTTCTACATACTCTCATATACTTGACCACATCTTTATCTTCGGCGTCCTTTGGAATGCCGATAATTAGCATGCACATCTTCATTGTCAGTTTTCCAGGTCATCCAATTGGTCAAAACATGCTCCTGTTTGTCAATTCAGACACTTTGGTTTGTAAAGTATTGACCGTGTCCCTCAGGTCAGAGACCTCCTCCTCGGCTGCTGTGGCTCGGATGTCCAGTTTGGCATTCTTGGATTTCAAATCACGCATTTCCACCATGTCTATCTTTGCGTTTACTGTCTTTGTAGTCTTGTCAGTAATCTCCCGTAAAGCTGCCATAAACACCAGGTCTATCTCGTTCCAGGTCCTCTCCACCGCCTCTCTCTTCCAGAGACTAGAGGACTGGGTGGGCATCACTGGCACTGCGCTAAATTGATTGAAGTTCTATCTGGAAGACAGGAAGTACTTTGTTGAAATTGGTAAATGTGTCCCAGTCCACAGGCCCCTGACCCGTGGGGTGCCCCAAGGGTCAATCCTGGGACCCCTTCTGTTCAACCTCTACATGCTGCCATTAGGTCAGTTGATACGCAGCGAGAATGTGTCCTATCACAATTATGCAGACGACACTCAGATCTATGTTTCACTGACGGCAGGTGAATATGGACCAGTGGATTCACTCTGTCACTGCATCCAACAGATCAGTGTGTGGATGCAAAAACAACTTTCTCCAGCTGAACTCAGACAAGACTGAAATCATCATCTTTGGCCCACAGAAACAAAGAGAAAGTGTGACTGTCACCTCCAGAGTCTTGCTCTAAAATCTACAAATCAAGTTAGAAATCTGGGGGTAATAATGGACTCAGATTTGAATTTTTAACAGCCACGTCAGATCAATCACATCAGCAGCTTTTTACCATCTAAAAAACATTGCCAAAATCAAAAGTATAGTGTCTAAACCAGACCTGCAGAGACTTATCCATGCGTTTGTCTCTAGTAGATTAGACTACTGTAACGGCCTGCTCACTGGCCTCTCCAAACGAGCTGTAAAACAGCTGCAGTACATCCAGAACGCTGCTGCTCGGGTCCTGACTAGAACCAGGAAGTATGATCACATTAGTCCTGTGCTCAGGTCTCTGCACTGCCCCCTGTGGCTCAGAGAATAGACTTCAAAGCAGCTCTGCTTGTATACAAGTCTCTCCATGGCCTAGCACCAAAGTACATCTCGGACATGTTAGTGCCATATGAACCATCTCGGACTCTGAGGACCTCAGGAACCGGCCTCCTGCTGGTGCCCAGAGCCAGGACTAAACATGGACCTGCCTCCTGCTGGTGCCCAGAGCCAGGACTAAACATGGAACTGCCTCCTGCTGGTGCCAGTCACTATTTTCTTCAATGACTCAAAATAATACAGCACCAAGTTTAAACACTATGTATACGATTTTTATCAAGGCAGGCCTTACTAGGAATAATGTGTCCAAAACGGCGGAGAAAAACAGTGTCAAGAAGGCAGCATGTCACATGTGCCATATCCTCACACCGGCCCAACCGCTGCAATTAGGTGCAATCAATAGTTATAGGGGCTGTATTTTTATCATGTAATAAAGTAAAATCTGTCTTAATCCAGTAGAGATAGCAGCTCTTACGGGCTGATTCTACACACACTACTTACGCAGCCATCGAAGTGAATGAGTTCCACATACCGCTTATGCACTGTGCAGGTCTGCGCCACGGCTCCGCCACTCTGCCACCCACAGTTCAGAATACACCAAAAAGGAAAGAAAACATGAACAACAAACACATTTTAAAGTAAACACACACTGCATACACTTTATTTTGATCGGATTATTTATAATGGAATAAAATGAATCACAATCAGCAAGGGGTTTGTTAATGAACAAGATTCAAAATCTAGGAAATTGCTTCGGCCTTAGCGCAACATAAAACAATGGCTAATAATAGAAGCAAAATATATCAAATAGGGCATTTTGAATTTACAAATAAAATGAATTGAATATAATTGGCTGTTAACTTTCACTTTAACAGCCAATAATAACACAGTAACATTTCCCAGATGCCAAGGGAAGCTACACCTCCTCAGTTTTTTAAGTTACATTTTGTTGTCAAAAACTATTGTTTTAATGACTTTAAGGTTCCTTTTCCAATTGTAACATTGACTGTTTAGCTCCCGAAGCATTAGTTCCATTGTTTTTTCTGTGTTTCCAGATCTGTCACAGCGTCTTGCTCCTCGTTTTGTGGGTGATAAGGAGATTTTAAAGGCAAATATCAGCAGAACAAAAGTATTAGCATGCAGTCTACGCCATAACCCCAGTAGAAGCTCTCACGCACGTATTCTTTCATAAATGTTTATCTAACAACATAAATATGAGTCAGATTGTCAAAATTAAAAAATGACTAAAAGCTTGAGCTTTGTAGAGCATCTTTATGGACTCTAAACAGTTCCTACAGCACTTGATTTCTCACTATAGGCCAGGGGTGTCAAACTCATTTTGGGCCGTGGGCCGAATTTCGACGCTCAGGTTGGGTCGCGGTCGGCCCGCGACATAACGTAAAATATAAAACAATAAAAGATATAAGAAATAAATAGCTTTATAGTAATGTAGTTCTTTGTGGACACATTCATGCAGCAGCAGCAGCAGAAACACGATATGAAATGTTGAGATCACAGATCTGTTGGTTGTTGCTGCACAAACTCAATATGATCACTATTTTTATAGTTTAAGATGATTTTAGTGACAGATTATTCATGTGGTGAACCAAATGAGTGCATTGTGTTTGTATTCACAGTCCCATTAGTGTGGACACAGTCATGTTCATACTTTATTTACATTCTGACCGTGTTTTTTACCTGTGGCTTCATGAATCTGTCCCGGTTTTTCGCAATGTTTTCCTCACAGAGCTGTCATCACAGAAGTTTGTTTTCTTGTTGTTAGCTCCACATTAGCTCCACTTTTAGCGCCGCTCTAAATGTCACACCAAGAACCGTCTCCTTTCTTTCTGTCCACACGTGTTTCCCAAAAACGTCTCTTTCCTCGTTAGGACCTCTGCTCAAATCTGTAAAGTGCGCGACGGCGCGTTGGCACTTCTAAAAGACCTGGCACTTGCAACCGGCAGGGCACAGCAGCTTGGGGGGAGGGCGGCCGCTGCTTGAAGGATTGTGGGACGTGTGAGTTCCAGCGATAAAAATGCTATAGTCTTATCGGAAATGATGGAATATAAATTAGAAATGTTTGGCTGGCCAGATTAAAACGTCTGGAGGGCCAGATTTACATATTTACTGGGCCCTCCATAGAGGGCCGGAGGGAGCATTTGGTTTGTATTTAATTTAAAAAAAAATCATAACCTATATTGATAGAAATGAGGCTAGTGACTCGCTTCTTTTTTTGACTATACTCAGAAATTTATGACGGCCGGATTAAATCATCCAACGGGCCGGGTCCGGCTCCGCGGCCGTATTGTTTGTCATGCCTTCTATAGGCTGTTAAGGATCAGGCACATTCAGGCTCGGAAGTCCCTCAGAACCAGCGCTCTCACGGGTCACATCAGTGCTGTCCCTGCTCCTCTCATGCTCTGTAGTCACCTTGGGTTAACGTTTTAGGACCCCTTTGAAATAACCAAAACAGTGCAGAAGCTAAAGTTTGGCACTAAAGCAGTCTGGATCATTCAGGAGCCTGTAATTGCAAGGTTGAATGTGCTCTGGACATCTCCAGGAACGAAGGTGAGGAACTTTAGCGGACAAAGCACACAACAGTTCAAAGATCAGTGACTTGCTTTGTTTTCATGCTGGACTATGTTACGATGTGTTTGAAACTGTCTAGGCAACGTGACTGCTCCGTGCACACAAAACAATGTACGCATTTTCTCTCATACCGTGCACTTATGGCGTAATGGGTCTCTCTTTGGCACAGCTAAACCACAAGACAAGTGTCCATAGGCCTATAAGATTTAAATGCCACCGCTACACCTGGTGGGGTCTCTTTTCAAACGTTCGTATGTGGTGGTGTCCTCGAGGAGGCTGTGGACTTTGGCTTCAGCTGTGTTGAGGATCACAGTGGGAGCAACCCCCCCCCCCCCTGTCTGGTAAAATGTTAATGCTGTGATCCTTCTGTAGTGCTGAGGGGGCCTGTGTGATGTTTGAAGGAGGCGGCTTCAGAGCAGCTGTGACACGCTTCCGATTCTGTAAATTTGTTGTTCCTAATGACCTCTGTGGGGATGTGGTTTGAATTAACTAAAAAGTTGAGCTCTTTGGAGCGCACATCTTTTTCTGTCTGAGACAGGACACGGTCGGACAGGTCCTTGATCCAATGGTTTTTGTTAGTCTCACTTTGGCCTGTTCCTTTCCTAGGTTCTTTTTATTCAAGAGGGTGTGCGCAATTTGAGTTCGAAGTAGGCTTTTCAAAGTACATCTAGAGTTCATTTTTCCTATTGTAGCTCCCAAACTGGTCTCACCACATTTTACCAACACTGATAACATTCACTTGTAGACTTGTCACACAAGATTCATGCACAAACTTTCACTTAAATAATGTCAGATGAATCATAACTCCTCCATAACACAATATAATCTGAATTTATATTCAGTTCCCTAAAGTCAACATACACTTTCACATCTTTTCCAATACACTTATATTTTGCACTCAGAACATAAACAAAACAATTAGCAGACCAGCGGAAATGAGCATACAAAACACAGAAAATACTTGACACCACACATTTAATACTGTTTATTTTCTCCAAAACATAAACACCCAACATTATTTTAATCTTTACCGGCACAATGGGGTATTTGTTTTGTGGATTTTTTTACATGTTCAAATGTAATTGTGTGAAGAGAAAATCATTTCAGTCATATGCACAGACAAACAAAACAGTTTTTAGTTTAGATTTGAACATTGCCAGAGTAGAACCTGTCTCACATCCTCAGGAAGACTGTTCCAGATTTTAGCTGCATAAAACTGAAACGCAGACTCCCCATGTTTAATCCAGACTCTGGGCACCTGCATGAGGCCGGTCCCTGAGGTCCTCAGAGTCCGAGATGGTTCATATGGCACTAACATGTCAGAGATGTACTTTGGTGCTAGGCCATGGAGAGACTTGTATACAAGCAGAGCTGCTTTGAAGTCTATTCTCTGAGCCACAGGGGGCAGTGCAGAGACCTGAGCACAGGACTAATGTGATCGTACTTCCTGGTTCTAGTCAGGACCCGGGCAGCAGCGTTCTGGATGTACTGCAGCTGTTTTACAGCTCGTTTGGAGAGGCCAGTGAGCAGGCCGTTACAGTAGTCTAATCTACTAGAGACAAAACGCATGGATAAGTCTTCTCCAGGTCTGGTTTAGACACTATAACTTTTTGATTTTGGCTATGTTTTTTAGATGGTAAAAGCTGCTGATGTTATTGATCTGACGTGGCTGTTAAAATTCAAGTCTGAGTCCATTATTACCCCAGAGATTTCTAACTTGATTTGCAGGTTTTAGAGCGAGACTCTGGAGGTGACTGTTAACACTTTCTCTTTGTTTCTGTGGCCAAAGACGATGATTTCAGTCTTGTCTGAGTTCAGCTGGAGAAAGTTGTTTTGCATCCACACACTGATCTGTTGGATGCAGTGACAGAGTGAATCCACTGGTCCATATTCACCTGCCGTCAGTGAAACATAGATGACCTAACGGCAGCATGTAGAGGTTGAACAGAAGGGGTCCCAGGATTGACCTTTGGGGCACCCACAGGTCAGGGGCATTTTAGGGTTATTTTTTGCATTTTAGAATTGATAGCATTTTTAATGCCCTGAACTTTGTCATTAAGAATAATGCAAACTCATTACACTTTGGATGTGGAAATGAGTTCTAACGGCAGCTGAGCTGGAGGGTTTGTTCATCTGTTTACTGTGGCAAACAGGATACGCGAGTTGTTTACTGGCAGCTTCCAATTATTTCAGAAAAATATCCTTCCCTAGTTCTACATAAAATGAGGTTGTACATGTACAACTTCTCTCTGTAAATCTCTTTCTGAACCTGGAGCTTTGACTTTCACCATTTCCATTCGTTTCGCTTGTGCAACATCGCGTGGCGGTCGGGGACAGTGCCTCTGGACTGGCAGACCGGGGTGGTGGGCCCTCTGTTCAAGAAGGGGGACACTCCTCAGCCTCCCTGGTAAGGTCTGGGGGAGTCAAGGAGTCCCTGCTTAGACTGCTGCACCTGCGACCTGGCGCCGGATAAGCATACGAAGGTGGATGGATGGATGGCAGTATTATCCCAGCAATTTCAAAAGTACTAGAAAAATGTATCTCAGAAAAAATCTTTTTTTTATCTATTAGGCTCTTTTTAGCACATTACTTGATTATTTATCAAGTTTTTTACAACTCACTTCAAGTACTCACCGCTTGAGGTCTTTTTGTCTTACACACCCATCGTATCAACACAGAGACAGGAAAAAAGGCTTTCAACAACTTTGCTCCTGTGGAACAAAACACAGACTTTTTAGTCTCTATATTTTGTTTTGTAGGGCAGCAGTAGCTCAGGTGAAAACTGCCGTTGGGTCCTTGGGCAAGACACTTAACCCAACTCGCCCCCAGTGTTTGTGAATATCTGGAGTGTGATTGTTTCTGTGAATGGGTGACTGGTTCCTTGATGTAAAGCGTTTTGAGTGCCTTGAAGGTAGAAAAGCACCATATAAATGTGACCATTTATTTATGTGACTGTTTAAAGTAAATCATTTTATGCCTTTTAATGATTTTAAAGCACTGGTCAAGGACTTTACATCGCACCGAATATCTTACAGTGGGTAGAATCTTACCTAAAAGATAGAAATCAATGCGTTTGGGTCGAGACTAAATTCTGATATGATGTCTAATCATTTAGGTGTGCCCCAGGGCTCAACCCTTGGCCCCCTGTTACTTAGTCTATTTATCAACAATTTGCCAGATGTATGTTCTGCGGTGTCATGTCAGTTAATGTTATAGTTATAATGATGACACTCTAATCTATATCCACTCAAAAACCATGTTTCTGCAAATAAGGAGAGCGATCCAAAAGTTATGCTAGATGGATAAGCCCTAGAATTGGTACAAGAGAAAAAGTATTTAGGTGTTATTATGGACTCTCAGTTCTCATTTAAAAAGCATGTTAAAATATGAGCGATAAAATAAAATCTGGTGAATTTCAAACACATAAAATAATTTGACAACAGAGGCCCCAGAACTGTACCTAAATGCCACAGTTTTCTCTCACATAAATGACAGACGAGCTGGACCCAGGCAAAGACCACACTGCTGCCCATAGAAAGACTCTACAAGCAACAAATCTAACCCATATCATCATTGTAACATGTTTAACACATACTCCAAAAATTGGGATCACTTTTCATGGCCAGGCCCCACCCCCATTGAGCGAGTTTATACAATTAAACTAAAATACAAACTGTCCAATAGTTTGAAGTTTGCAGTCTGCTTTGTCAGTCTGCACCGCACACTCTTGGAATCTGAGGAACACGACATCATTTCAGAGCTTTAGGAGTGTTAAACGGTCAGACATGTGAACATAACGGGAACTGACCGTTGGGTTTTATTTTGAATATCTCTTACAGATATCTCTGTCTTGTTGGGGAGATTATTTCTCTTTTGTCATGTCTGTCTTCAATTAATTTTGTGTGAGTAGCGTGTGCTTTTAGCATGTTCTATTATATCTATTTAAAGTATAGTATCTCACTGATAATCATTGTACTTGTCATGTGCACGGAGGGAGAGCGAGAAAGCACAGGATGAGCGTGAAGCTCGGCTAAAACTAACTGGAGCATTTCCATGATATGTACGGAGTCTAGTGCGGCAGCAGCCAGTCTGCAGAACAGTAAGGCAGACAGTAGACCAGATCTTCCTGTGGAGTTAAAGCAAGTCCCATTCAGGGCGATGAGGGTGGGGCTGGTGGTAACATTTGTGTGGGTTCCGGCACATTTAGGAGTTTGAGGTCATGAGGTGGCAGATGAACATGCAAAAGATCAAACATAGATATAGAAGTGAAGTTAATTAAATATGAAAGCAAGAGCTGTCATACAAAAAGTAAAGCAAAAATGGCAGAAGGACAGGGATGTGGAAAGAAAAGGCCAGTGGAGCAAGAAGAGTGCGAGGAAAGTGGGTGAAACAAGTCCCTGGAAAATAGATCGTTCTATTTCCAGATTTCAACTCAGGCATACAGGGTTAAATGGCACACTACATAAACTAGGAAAACATCAATCTGGCAATTGAGATCATTGTGGGCAAGCAAATGTCTCAACAACCTTAAAAAACATCCAAAGAGAGTCAGCTTCAAAGTAATCATTAGGTTTTTGAGAGAGACAGATTTAATCAACAGATTTTAAATCTTTCTGTTAGAGGAATAATATTTTCTTTGTTGATATTTGCTTTATTATTTCATTTATTTTCCTTTTATATAAATGTACTTGTCTTTGTAGTTTTATTGTATACTTTTGTGTCTGATGTGTTATTTTGAAGCGTTTGCATTTTTAGGACTCTTCTGGTAAAGGGACTCCTGATGCAAATGAGCTCATATCAGCGCGCTCAGGCACATTTACATGTTAAATAAAGTGTTTTAACCTGGAAGTAAGAACTTCTCCTGGCTGTGAGGAGAAAAAGGACTGCTTCTCTTATTCACTGTAGACAATACTGCAGTTACCCTATTTGTTTAAACCATACAACCTTTTAATTGGGTCCTTTCACAATGAGGAAATTATCAATTGTTTTTAGTATTAATCTTATGTCAAAGTGTGTCATAGTTCAAGAACATTAATATATGATTGTTAAATAGATTTTTTATTTCAAATTGAAATACATTTGAACCATTTTTCAATTTGTTCTCAAAATTGAAATAACAAAAACAAATACTGAAATACAGCCCTGGAGCGCATTTCCTTATAAGCTGGAGTTGTGATCCATAAACTCAGGCAGGCAGCAGCAGAGCCACGGCAGCGGGTGATCCTGAAGCGCCCACCCCCAGACTGCTGCAGTGACCCGCATTAGGCCTGCTGACAGGCCTAAGTGCAGAGACAAGTTTACAAGAGATGTGTGGCGCATGTCTCGCCACGAGCTCAGTCCCAGTTTCACCAGGGGATCTAACTGGACTAAGGCTAGGTCCAGGACAACATCACGTGCAGCACCACACCGCACTGTAATGCAGAGCTGAACACCTGAGTGCTCGGTGGGATCCTGTATGGTCCAGAGGGCGAAAGGACAGAGCCTCGCACTGGGGTCAGAGCTTCACCCCCGGGGAATGGGGCGCGTGTCCGTGAGCTGTTTCCCAGGACTAAGACTGAACCAGGTCCTGAACCAGGACTGACTGTGCCGCCTCACAAAGATGGCCTGGGGTAAGGCCTTTGAGGTTTGAGCCCTCAGCAGGGGCAATGCAGGAGCCCAGTCTGGTCATTTCAGTCAAATTTGGCCCCCACGGTCATTAAATAAAGAAACCATGCTCGGTTTGATTTTCAATTTTGGGATCTTTTGGGGATTTTTTGTCTGTAGTCTAAAATGTCCTCTCGGTGTTTAAGGTACAGGTTTTGGACATTATCCTATAACTTATCATTTGTGTTATTTATGCCCATGAAGGTTGTTTTATTAGGATCATCTCTTCCATATGGGGATAGTAACACGACTCCAGTGCACTATGATTCTGGCCATTCACATAATGCACTAGACCACACCCTCAAGTTGTTTCACTCCACCTCATCTTTTGCCATGATCGTCCTGGTTGATCTGCTTGATGATGTTCTCCTTCACCGGCGTCAGAACAGGCTCCTCAGAGGTAACGTCCTGGTCAAAGTTGTTCACGTCCCTTGTGGTTTTCTACAGCAAAGTTACTGCATGTCAGACAAGACGAGGACCATAATACAACTGTGAACTTTTTGTTTGTTTGTTTAGTTTATTTATCAAGAAGTCGCTTGACCAAAATGAGCCCCAGTTCAAACTGAAGCTGTTCCTGAACCCTTTGGAGCGCAAACAAATGTCTGGACTCTTTGTGAAGCTGACCCTCTGTAGTTTTGTATTCTGGGGTCTGATTTACTCTAATTGTGAGTGGATACGAGCGCTGCACAGAGGAATATCTTTGGTAAATATATGAAGTAGAGTAAAGCTGGTGTTGGAGGATGGTCTGACAGCGCTTTTGTTGGCTTTTCACAGTTCCTCTTTCAAAACTGAAGCTAATATGACTAAACATGAGTTTTAGGGACTGTTATTGTAATTTTTTGGTTTGTTGTTTTGGAGTACAAACTGAGCCTGATTCTTCCCAGAATGTTTGATTTACACCTTTCGTTTAATATTAACATGTTCAGCCGCTGAGAGTTTCCTTTTATTGGATTTGGACAAAAGGGCCCACCTCATCGTGACAGGCCAGTGAGACAGGGACAGTGCACAATCTACAGTAACCTCAACGGGGATGCAGTGAACCAGGTAGTCTTTGTGTCCCCAGACCCGGTTCAGTCCCGGTCCAGTCCCGGTCCAGTCCCGGTCCAGTCCCGGTCCAGCCCCGGTCCAGGTCGAGTCCTGGTCGAGTCCTGGTCGAGTCCCGGTCGTCCAGTCCCGGTCTAGTCCAGTCCAGTCTAGTCCGGTCGGTCGAGTCCCAGGTCGAGTCCAGGTCGAGTCCAGGTCGAGTCCCGGGGTGAGTCTCGGTCGAGTCCAGGTCCAGTCCAGGTCCAGTCCAGGTCCAGTCCCGGTCCAGTCCCGGTCCAGCCCCGGTCCAGTCCCGGTCTAGTCCAGTCCAGGTCTAGTCCCGGTCGAGTCCCCGGTCGAGTCCAGGTCGAGTCCAGTCCAGGTCCAGTCCCGTCCAGTCCCGGTCCAGTCCCGGTCCAGTCCCGGTCTAGTCTAGTCCAGGTTTAGTCCTGGTCGAGTCCAGGTCGAGTCCAGCCCCGGTCCAGTCCCGGTCCAGCCCCGGTCCAGGCCCGTCCAGCCCGGTCCAGTCCGGTCAGCCCCGGTCCAGCCCCGGTCCAGCCCCGGTCCAGTCCCGGTCCAGCCCCGTCCAGCCGGTCCAGCCCGGTCCAGCCCGTCCAGTCCCGGTCCAGCCCGGTCCAGCCCCGGTCCAGCCCGTCCAGCCCCGGTCCAGCCCCGGTCCAGGCCTCCCTGTAGCTCTTCTCGGCCTGGTAGTGCTGCTGTCCTGCGCAGTGCTTCTCTCTCGCTGGGGCTTTGGACAGAAATGTGCTCATCACGTCGGCCAATAACAATCAGTGTTTGAACAATCTTCACGACGATATTCTTTTGCCTTTGCAGATAAATGAGGAGGAAATGGAGTTCTCGATAACCACAGGAAGAAAAACTCATTTCTTTTTTCCAGTGCGTTTTGAATTAACTGGTGACAGTACGTGACGTTGCTCTCATCTTTTATAATATTATATTTGATAATAAACTTAGAAATTAAGTGTATGCGTATTTTCGTACTTGTTAAGAACATTGTGCAATTATCTGCAGACAAATAAGTAATTGGATGACGCATTCAGTGGATTTTGGACAAAAGACCAAACATCATGAAGATGTGAATGAAGTAGAATGAGTGCAGACATGTGACACGCAAGGCCTTGGTCTGTTTAGTCCGAAACACAGCAACTCCCTGCAATATTTGAAATCAAATGCGCCCATCTACCTACGTCAGGGGTCTCCAGTTCTATTTTCCAAGGGTCCAGGTTTAGGGCTAAGGTCAGGTTTTAGGGCTAAAGTCCAGGGGCCGGACTACAAAATCCCACCACAATGTTATGTTTTGTCTCTCTAAGATCCACAAACGGCTCACAGTGGCACAATACACAGGACTTTACTTTGAGAAGGAAAAACATCAGCACAAACGACTAAAAACAGGACAAAAGCACTCAAACCCAGAGTTACCAGAGAACATGACTCGACTAGTGCAAAGCAGACCTGGGACAAGACCAGGTGTAAACCAAGACTAAACCGACCATATCGACCAGAAAACAACATGGATAAACTGTAAAGCAGGTCTAAAACGGGTCTAAAACGGGTCTAAAAGGTCTAAAACGGGTCTAAACGGGTCTAAAACGGGTCTAAAACAGGACTAAAGCAGGACTAAAGCAGGACTAAACAGGACTAAAACAGGACTAAAACAGGTCTAAAGCAGGTCTAAAGCAGGTCTAAAACAGGTCTAAAACAGGACTAAAGCAGGACTAAAACAGGTCAAGCAGGTCTAAAACAGGACTAAAACAGTCTAAAACAGGACTAAAGCAGGACTAAAGCAGGACTAAGCAGACTAAAGCAGGTCTAAAACGGGACTAAAACGGGTCTAAAACGGGTCTATAAGCAGGACTAAAACAGGTCTAAAACAGACTAAAACAGGTCTAAAACAGGACTAAAGCAGGTCTAAAGCAGGTTATGAAGCAGGACTAAAGCAGGACTAAAGCAGGTCTAAAGCAGTCTAAGCAGGTCTAAAGCAGGACTAAGAGCAGGTCTTAAGCAGGACTAAAGCAGGTCTAAAGCAGGACTAAAGCAGGACTAAAGCAGGACTAAAGCAGTCTAAAGCAGGTCTAAAGCAGGTCTAAAGCAGACTAAAGCAGGCTAAAGCAGGACTAAAGCAGGACTAAAGCAGACTAAAGCAGCAGGTCTAAAGCAGGTCTAAAGCAGGTCTAAAGCAGGACTTAAAGCAGGTCTAAAGCAGGACTAAAGCAGGACTAAAGCAGGACTAAAGCAGGACTAAAGCAGGACTAAAGCAGGACTAAAGCAGGGCTAAAGCAAGACTAAAGCAGGTCTAAAGCAGGTCAAAGCAGTCTAAGCAGGACTAAAGCAGGACTATTTAAAATAAATGTCATTCGAACATTTGGTTCAAATGATATTAAAAACAGTAGCTGCCAAAACAAATTTCACTTTGCATTTAGTTCTTCAGAACAAACGCAGCTGTCACTAGGCAACATGCACAGTGTCATGCATGTTTTTGGAGGTCTCTGACCTGCAGCAGTCGATTCAAAATAGCCCAGACTGAGCATTGAAATATGTGCAACGTAAAGAAATGGACAACAGGAAAAAGTTCCTGAAAGCACTAAACTGGAGACAACGGATCTGCACCAGAGAAATCATGTATTTATATCTTCCCTCCGCCCGAGTCACGTTAAGCTGCAAAAAGATGAGTGTTTTATTATGCCCACCTTTCATAACCCGACCCGTGAAACAATCTGCACATCACGCACAGCGGTCTGACGTCCCGTGCACTCACGCAGACCTTTCAATCCAACGATGAAGCCCTGAAAACACGCTGTCCTTCGGTGCCACGGCGCGTAATGTTCCTCGTTATCGAGCAGACTTCCAAACACGCGGAGCACGGTCCTTACACATGTGACATTTACACCGAATCATCAGTGACGCTGTTATTTCCATGTGTGCTTTGACACAGCAGTGTTTCAGAGGAACCGGGGGTCTGGCCCGCCAAGACCAGCGGCCGAGCTGCAGTGAAGCTTATTCACCGATAAGAGCGATGACATGTGTCCAGGCCCGGTGTGGGGTAACGTTAAGTTTGTGGGCCTAAAGCAAATTTAGTTTGGGACCCCTGATCTAAGGGATCAGAAACGTCTCTTGGCGCACTGGGATGTTCACTTCTGGTCTTAAGTAAAAATATTAAGCTTTTTGTTAACATGAGAATTGGGAATTACTTTTTAAACGGAAATGATTCAAACTGCAATAGTTTGGCGTGTGGGCCAGTGATAAGTTCCCAATGGTCTTCAGTTCAGTTCCTTCCTTAACATAAAGGAGACATATCCTGTATTATTCTTGTATTGTTTTTGTTCTTTAAAGTCGGTGTAATCCCTCTTTTGTCCAGGAGGGTTCCATCGTACAAAAAGATTCACTTGTATCATCTGGACACTGTTTTAAAAATCGAGACGTGTCAAATTTCATTCAAAAGTCATTCTCAATCTGCAGCCTTGGTTTGAGAACACAGATTTGTATGCTACCCTGAGTGTGTAAGCCCTGCCCTCCGGGCGGAGTTTCCTAACAAGAGCCTGTCGTGTTTATCTATTTGTTTACACTGACTAAGTTTCACCCAAAACAAATCTTCTTTGTTACCCTAACAGCCCTGTAAAGGGCCATATAAATCCTCCTGTCACCTGACTGCAACTCCATCATCACTGATGAGTACCTGAGTAACATATGACTGGCCTGTACTCTATGTTGACCGAGGTGTCAGATTGGACCAGTTGTTTCCAATAGCGTTCTGACGCTGCTTAATTTCAGGTGAAACAAGACAGGCTATAATCAGGAGACTCCTCCCTGAGGACAGGGCAAACGCGGAACCAGCAGACTGAGAATGACTTTCAGATAGAATCCTTTTCTAACGTGTCCTTTAAAGTCCTTTTAAATGTATAATAAGGTTTGAAATGAAAACCATACATGCATTTCTCTCAGTCTGGCGCAACAAAAGCTAGCTTGCCCCGACATGCAAATGTAGGTACACAGTTGGAATGAAGGTGTTTCGAGTCAGAAATGCTCAGAACGAGTCTGTGATGATTTATGAAGACCCAGAGAAGGAGCAGAGAAGACGAGCTCGTAAACAGGATTCATGAAACAAGTCTGAATGAAGCGAAGTACAACTGCAGTCAAGTTTTTGATGAGGTAACAATGTTTAAGGGAACACTGAGTATGGATGAAAAAAGTACATGTTGCATCAGTTATCAGACTCTGGCAGTTCCAAAATTAGGGCCCTTCTAGCCACTACGCAGTGGCCGAGACCCTCAGCATCAGCACTTTCCCACAAGGCTTTGCAGTGGAGGTGAACAAACCGCCAAGGTAAACTCAAGGGTTGTGATGGAAAAAGTGGACACACAAATACACTAACAGATAAGTGGCATTTCAGAAACTCACGCTTACGCACAGAGGGGACATGGACTTTGGGGGACAGCAGGGGTCAACAGGAAGCACAGCAGAACATAGGACACTAGGGCATAGCAGCACGGGCCCAGAGGAGCAGCAGGAATGATGAGCAGAACATGTCCCTCTTGATATTGTGTGAGCTGCGTCTGAATGTCCACCCTAGCCCCTAACCCCTCATTCACTTCATAGCCATGCACTATTTAGCAGGCTAATGTAAGACCACTTAAAGAAAGAGAAAGAGAGAGCGTTTCCTAAGCTGTTCTTGCCTTTCAAGCGGATTTGAGGTTGGGAGAACTGGTCGCGCTCAGGGGTTTTCGAGCGATCCTATAAAAATTGTCTGTGCTTTTCAATGTAAAATCTGGTTTTATTTCTTACCTGGTTAAATAAAGGTTAATAAATAAACCAATCAAAAATGTGACCACAGGCTTGCTATGTAGAATAAAGTATTTATATTTACAGACAGGTAGGTTGAGAAATCATACATTTTTTAGTAATATAACCAAAGTTTTAACTCCCATACTACGTCCCCCTGAATTATCTGTCTGTTTTTCCCAAACCACCAGCTGGTCCTGCAGTTGTCTAACTTTCAAAAATGTCTCATGTTCTAATGTAAATGATTTGTTGAACTCTGTTACATCTAGTGTTTAGAATGTTCTCGACACCATTGCCCCTATGAAGGCTAAAATTGTTAAAAATAAGCAGAAGGCTCCATGGAGAAATGATGATTCGGTCAGGGCACAGAAAAGGGAGTGCCGTCGGGCGAACGAAAATGGCGCAAGTCGAAGCTCCAGGTTCAGAAAGAGATTTACAGAGAGAAGTTGTACATGTACAACCTCATTTTATGTAGAACTAGGGAAGGATTTTTTCTGAATAATTGGATGCTGCAGTAACAACTCGCGTGTCCTGTTTGCCACGGTAACAGATGAACAAACCCTCCAGCTCTTAGCTGCTCCGTTAGAACTCATTTCCACATCCAAGGTGTAATGAAGTTGGCATTATTCGTTAATGACAAAGTTCAGGGCATTAAAATGGCTAAATTCTACAATGCAAAAAATAACCCTAAAACCACCTACACACTTAGAGCGTGACTCACTTTGCACTGTAATGACAAAACTGTCCAGGAGATCATCACCAGTCTGAGTTCATCTACATGCTGCCTCGATGTTGTGACTGTGGCGGGATCTCTTTCAAAAATTAGGCGAAGTGAATTTCAAGTGCTCCGGTGCTATTTATTGTGCCAACCCAAGTGCAACAATGACCAAAATATTTACAGTGAAAAGAGAAGTGTCCAAAAATACAATATAACAGCATTACAAGGTTCAAAACGTAAAGTCAGCTTTAACTATCCAAATCTTTTCTCTCTTTCTCGCACCTGTTACCTGCACTGTAACCGGTGCCGACTTACCCAGGCCAAAAACGGCTTCCCTTTATGTGTCACTTGCCCTCCCACTGAGCAAACACGGCGCGAACAGCGCCTATTTAACATACCAGGAAATACTGGTCGGTTTTCGGTCCAACGCTCCCGCATCGGAGGAGCGAGGCTTAAAATCAACATGGTAAGGCTGGCGTGTATGATTTACGAATTATTCTACGCAAGTTGCACTTTGGCGAATTAGTGTCAGAGGAGTCGGGGAAGTATGTGAATGACGCGTGTGGTGGCGAATGAATGAAACAGGGGGGGGAAGCGGGGAATGAACGAGTGTGTGTTGGTCTGTGCGTGCGGGCATGAAGGCTCCGCACTTGTGCAAACGGCGACTAGAACCTCTGACGACTGGTCCGTCACATTATCTCCCCTCCGGAAGGTTGGCATGTGTGGGGAACCTGGACAGGTAATCAGCCACAATGTTATCTTGCCGGCACGGTGACGGATGGAGAATCTGAAAGGCTGAAGGGCAAGGACCATCTGGTTAGGCGACTATTGTGATCCTTCATGGTGTTGACACGTCAGGGCACGATGATCAGTTTCCAGATCAAATCTCGTCCTAGCAGGTAGTAGCGCAAGCTCTCCAACGTCCATTTGATGGCAAGGCCTCTTTCTCCACAGCAGAGTAGCGGGTCTCGCGTGGTGGAGTTTGCGACTCAGGTACAGTATTGGACGCTCCTCTCCAGGTTCCCCTGACCAGGACTGCTCCGAGCCAACCAATAGAGGCATCCACTGTACCAAGAAGCGCTTGGTGAAGTCTGGACTCTTCAACACAGGAGACGAGCACAAGTGGGCTTTAAGGGTGGTGAAGCAGTCTCGCAATCTTCTGTCCAGATGACTGGATTTCGCTTGTCTTTGGTGGTGAGTGCAGTGAGCGGAGCGGCAATGGTTGCAAACTGTGGAACAAACCGTCGGTACCATCCAGCTAACCCCAGAAAGGACCGCACCTCTTTCTTAGTACGTGCCTCGGGAGACTCAGGACAGCCTCGACCTTGTCGACTTGAGGCTCACCTCCCCTCGACCCATCTGGTTAACCGAGGTACGCGTTTTCCTGCGAGCCCACTCACATTTTTGCCGGATTCAGCGTTTAGACCGGCTCGCTGGATCTGCTTCAGAACTTGGGAGAGGTGTCGGACATGAAGTCCCAAGTCTCTGCTGAAGATGACGACATCGTCGAGATAAGCCGCGCTGAAATGCTCACAAGCCCGTGAGAACTCGATCCATCAGACGTTGAAAACGTGCGGGTGCTCATGTAGCCCGAACGGCATCACAGTAAAACTGAAAACAGCCAGCCGGTGTTTGGAATGCTGTGTAGGGACGTGAGGACTCTCGAGGGGCACTTGCCAGTATTCCTTTACAAAGGTCCAATGTGGTGATGTACTGGCTGAACCAATCTTCTCCAGCAGGTCATACATCCTTGGATTGGGTAATGCGTCAAACTCTGACACAGAGTTCAGTTTCCGAAAGTCGATGCATATCCTGAGTGATCCGTCTTTCTTGAACACAATCACTACAGGACTGCTCCATTCAGAGTTGGATGGTTCAATTAACCAGTCTCAGCATTTCTTTGATCCTCTCTTGGAGCTTCCCAACAAGCTGCTGTGGAACCGATAAGGCCGCTGTCGAATTGGTCGACCGTTCTTCGGGCGGATGACATGTCCACGACTGTAGTTCTTCAGGACTGGCACGGAACAGCGAGGACACTTCTTGAAGATCTGGTGTAGATTTGTGGCTTGCTCAGGAGGGAGATGAACCAGCAAAGGGGCAGCAGTGTTGGTCAGTCCCTCCAGTCCCATGTCCGGCTCGTCCCCGTCCTCATCTTCATCCACTTTCCTGACCAAAAGACTTTTGTTGGAGCTTGGACTGGACGTTTCTCCACAGCTTCAGGAGGTTGACATGGTACGTCTGTTTAGTCTTCTTTTTCTCCGGATGTAGAACTTCGTAGGTGACTGGCCCATCTTTGCGTGTTACAGTGGTATGGGCCCTGCCATTTGCCCAAAAGTTTATGGGTGGAGGATGGCAGAAGAAGCAGCACCTTCTGACCAGGTTGGACACCACGACTGCGGGCTTGGCGGTCGTAACCAGGCTTTCTGGGCTTTTGAGCACCTTGCAAGTTCTTTTCTGCCTCCTCTATTACTTGGACAGTCTCTCCCTCATTTCAAGTACAAACTTGACAATGCTCGGGTCACTTTGTAGTGCTGGGGGGCCCTCCCATTGTTTGCGGAGAAGGTCCAACGGCCCCTGAACATCCAGCCATACAAAGCTCAAATGGAGAAAATCCAGTTTGACGCCTGTGGTACCTCTCGATAGGCAAACAAAACAAAGGGTAGCCAGCAGTCCCAGTCTTTGCCGGTATCATCCACAAACTCTGGAGCATCCGCTTCAGCGTTTGATTACCTCTAACTAAGTCATCAGTTTGGTGGATGGTACGGGGGTGGTTTGATGGATGTAATTCCAAGTTGCTGCTGGAAGAGGTGCATCAGACGAGACGTGAAGTTTGTGCCTTGGTCCGTGAGAATCTCATCGGGTAATCAACCCTGGAGAACAGTTGGACAAGCGCTCGAAGGACAGCAGGCGCAGTGATGGTTCTCAGTGGAAAAGCCTCTGGAAATCTGGTGGCATAGTCCGAAATGACAAGGATGTTATTGATGTCCACTGCTGCTCTTCACCAGGGGCCACAATGTCCATAGCAATCCTTCGGAAGGGAGTGGAGATAACTGGTAGAGGCTGCAAAAAGGCAACGGTCAGACTTGCGCACTAGGACATGTTTTTGACACATCAACAGGACATGTTGTACAGTATTTGTGAATGTCGGCATACATGGACGGCCAATAAAATCTGGAACTGACGCGTAGGAATGTTTTGTGACGACGAGGTGACCCGACCATGGAAATGTGTGTGCTAAATGCATGACTAGGGTCTACAGCTAAGGGGAACAACAAGACGTTTACACTCATTTACCAACAATGTACAACACCCCATTGTCAATAATAAACTTCTCTTGACCAGACAACCTTGGTTTCTTTCCCCACCTTAGCAACAGACATTTTCAAAGTGATATCATTGCTTTGCAACACAGAAACATTTTCAGGCACATCCCACACAAAAGAATCAGAATTTTCAGGATTTACAGACCACATTTGTTTTTCAAACCGTCGCTGACGCCGGATTTTCTTGGCCTTTGGTGCCACCTCAACAGACTACTGTCCAAGTCTGGTTGAGGTTGGACGCTGGCTTTCACTTGTGCCCGGGTGAGAACCGGACATGACAAATTTCCACCACAGTCATCATTCTCCCAGAATCAACTTTCCCAGACAACAGGTTCATCAGAAAAGGTAAGTCCCAACCGAGAATAGCAGCCACAGGTAAGTTCTCTACTACTCACTATCCCACAGTCACAAGTAGGGTTGGTCTGCAACAGTCACAGTAACCTCACAGTAGGATAGGGGTGGCTGTCCCCGTGCACACACAAAATGTCCACTGTCTTGCCATAGTCCATACTGCTAACTGGCACTGAGCTACGTTTAAATCAGGGAAGTGAAACTACCAGTGTCCAGCAACGCAGTAACCTCTTGGCCATTAATTAGTACATTTTTAGAGCGTTGTTACTGCACTGTCAGTCTCACTAGGCCCTCTGGTCTTGGAGGATAGCACGCTCCGCTAACTTTTGCTTTACGGACTGGGCAAACTGAGGCTTTATGCCCAGGCTGTTGGCAGGAAAGCAGATAAACTCCTTACCAGGTCGTTGTTGGTTTGGGGCAGAATTGATGGTACCTGACAGGGTCTTGTTGGTCTACGTCTGGCAGGTCTTGGAAAATATTGAGCTGGTGCACGCTGGGATGCTTGTGGTTAACCGGGCAGCAGGTCCTCCTTTCCGAGCGTTGAGATACTGCACGGCCAACTTGGCAGCGGTAAATCCGTCGGCTGGCTCATGTTCCTTCCACAGGTCCTCACTTCAAAGGGAACACACGCAGAAGCTGCTCCATGATGATCGCTTCTCCGATTTCCTCCCTGGAGCGTTCATCTGGTCTTTTCCAGCGGCGATAAAGTCCTCTGAGGCGGTGATAGGTCTCCGTGGGGCTTTCACCATGTGGCAGAGTGGTGCGCGCGAAACTGCTGCCAGGTAAGTTTCAGGATGAAATGTCGAATTTGGCCAGCAGGGCTGCCTTCAGGTCCACGTAACAGTGGGCTCTTCCTCATCCATAGCAGAGTAGGCCTCCAGTCCCTTCCCTGTCAGTAAGGGTACAAGTCGACACGCCCACTTCGTCTTCTGGCCACCTCCAGGTTCTAGCTATCCGCTCGAAACGTAGCAAATAATTTTCCATGTCCTCACCACTCTGATATTTGTGGTATTTTTGGCTCACTGTAATGTCTCCATTCAGGTCTTGGTCTGTCCTCAGGTTCAGGTGCTTGGCGCTGCGCTCAGCAACATCATTGATTCTCCATGGACTTCCATGAAACACCGGACCTCTGTCCACCAAGGTGTTGGCAGTCCCATCCTTGGGCTGCTGGTTGTCACCGATGTCGGGGTAAGCGCCCGTGATGTGTAGGCAGGTTTGGCGCTGGACGAGGTCTTCTAGGAGCTGGCTGAGAAGTGGCTGCAGATTGACTCACACGCTCCACAGCAGCAGGAAGAGAGGCTCTCATCCCCGCAGTTCGGCCAGCAAGCCTTCTTCCCGGCGCTGCTGTCCTGCGAGAAAGTTCTCATCAGTGCACCATGTCCTGACCTGGTTCAGATGATGGGCTGGTTTCTCTCCCACTCTTCATCCTCATCCGTATCCCATACTGGATCTGGAGCTCCTGCCCCCTCTGGCTGTCGCTCACAGGGCTTGTGACTCAGACCGGTGCGCTTTGGTTGGCGAGGACCTTTCTTTCGACTTGCCATCCCACTTCTGACACCAAATGTTGGCGGGGACTCTCTTCAAAAAATTAGGCGAAGTCGAATTTCCAAGTGCTCCGGTGCTATTTATTGTGCCAATCCCCAAGTGCAACAATGACCAAAATATTTACAGTGAAAAAGAGCAGTGTCCAAAAATACATATATACAGCATTACAAGGTTCAAACGTAAAGTTCAGCTTTAACTTATCCAATCTCTTTCTTCTTTCTCGCACCCCTGTTACTGCACTGTAACCGGTGGCCCGACTTACCCAGGCCAAAAGCGGCTCCCTTTATGTGTCACTTGCCCCTCCCACTGAGCAAACACGGCGCGAACAGCGCCTATTTAACTACCAGGAAATACTGGCTCGGTTTCGGTCCAACGCTCCGCATCGGAGGAGCGAGGCTTAAAATCAACATGGTAAGAGCTGGCGTGTATGATTACGAATTATTCTAACGCGCGCAAGTGTGCACCCTTGGCGAATTAGTGTCAGAGGAGTACGGGAAGTATGTGAATGACGCGTGTTGGTGCGAATGAATGAAACAGGGGGGGGGAAGCGGGGAATGAACGAGTGTGTGTTGTCTGTGCGTGGGGGCATGAACGGGCTCCGCACTTGTGCAAACGGCGACTAGAACCTCTGACGGACTGGCTCCGTCACAGTGACCTCCAGATTTCTAAAGTCTGTGCTGAACAGTTTGTTAGCACCACTCACTCAAATAGTTAACATGTCGCTTCAATCTGGAACATTCCCAATGTCTTTGAAAACTGCGGTCATAAAGCCTCTCCTAAAGAAGAGCAGTCTTGATGCCGCAGTTACTGAGTCATTACCGGCCCATCTCTAATCTCGCATTTTTGGGGCAAAGTCCTTGAAGAGGTTGTTTACCAACAGCTCATTGATTTCCTCTTAAAAAAACAACTCATTTGATGTTTTCCAGTCAGGTTTTAGACCTCATCACAGCACTGAGACTGCTGTGAACTGAGAATGACATCCACCTGAACACTGACGGCGGGCAAAGCCTCAGTCTTAATTCTGTTAGATCTGAGTGCCGCTTTTGACACTGTCGATCATGGGACCCTCTTACAGAGACTAGAGGACTGGGTGGGCATCACTGGCACTGCTCTAAACTGGTTGAAGTCCTATCTGGAAGACAGGAAGTACTTTGTTGAAATTGGTAACTGTCTCCAGACCAGATGCCCCTGACCTGTGGGGTGCCCCAAGGGTCAATCCTGGGACCCTTCTGTTCAACCTCCTCACATGCTGCCTTTAGGTCAGTTGATACGCAGCGAGAATGTGTCCTATCACAATTATGAGGCAGGCGACACTCAGATCTATGTTTCACTGACGGCAGGTGAATATGGACCAGTGGATTCACTCTGTCACTGCATCCAACAGATCAGTGTGTGGATGCAAAACAACTTTCTCCAGCTGAACTCAGACAAGACTGAAATCATCGTCTTTGGCCCACAGAAACAAGAGAAAGTGTTAACAGTCACCTCCAGAGTCTCGCTCTAAAACCTACACATCAAGTTAGAAATCTGGGGGTAATAATGGACTCAGACTTGAATTTTAACAGCCACGTCAGATCAATCACATCAGCAGTTTTTTACCATCTAAAAAACATTGCCAAAATCAAAAGTATAGTGTCTAAAACAGACTTGGAGAGACTTATCCATGCGTTTGTCTCTAGTAGATTAGACTTCTGTAACGGCCTGCTCACTGGCCTCTCCAAACGAGCTGTAAAACAAGCTGCAGTACATCCAGAACGCTGCTGCTCGGGTCCTTACCAGAACCAGGAAGTACGATCACATTAGTCCTGTGCTCAGGTCTCTGCACTGCCCCTGGTGGCTCAGAGAATAGACTTCAAAGCAGCTCTGCTTGTATACAAGTCTCTCCATGGCCTAGCACCAAAGTACATCTCGGACATGTTAGTGCCATATGAAGCATCTCGGACTCTGAGGACCTCAGGGACCGGCCTCCTGCTGGTGCCAGAGTCAGGACTAAACATGGGGAATCTGCGTTTCAGTTTTATGCAGTTAAAATCTGGAACAGTCTTCCTGAGGATGTGAGACAGGTTCTACTCTGGCAATGTTCAAATCTAAGATAAAAACAACTTTGTTTGGCTCTGCATATGACTGAAAGGATTTTATTTGCACTCTTTTCTTTTACGTCTTAAACTATTTTGTCGTGTCTTTGTGATTTTAATGCATTTTTTCCTGTTGTGTGAAGCACTTTGAATTGCCTTTGTGTACGAATTGTGCTCTACAAATAAACCTGCCTTGCCTTGCCTACACAAACAAAAGGCAGTGCTGTTCTCTTCGTGCATCCAATGATTGCCATTCTACTTCAGAATATAATTGAGAGTGGTGAGTTCTCATGTCTTGAATGCATAAATCTCTCTAAATACAACTTAGAGTAGTAAATGAGTAAGGGAAACAATTATATCAGGACTAAAACATGTCGGTGTAATCCCTCATTCGTCCAGGAGTGTTCCATTGTAGAAAAAGATTCAGACGACTACAGAGTCCAGACGACTACAACTGAATCTTTTTCTACATCAGGACTAAAAGCTCTAAAAATGTATTTCGTATGATATCCAGCCCTGGGCGTGATTTTCAAGATAGGCTCCACCCTATGGCCTGAACCATCAGACAGATTAGGGGGGGTTAGGTGAAAGTTTATTTCAGTTGTATTGTATGTGAATGTATTCATCATTATTTTTGCTAGCATATATTTTATACAATATATAATTTGATGTATTTCTTTATCCATTGCTACTGCTAGTCTTATTACCCCCTTTTGTCATTATAGCTGGTCTGATTAGCCAGTTCAAGTATCTCGGGGTCTTGTTCACGAGTGAGGGAAGGATTTTGATTCAAAAACTGAAGATAAAACTTGATTTTTATCTTTGTTTTTATTATAGGAACAAATCCTGCTTCTCTCTCCAAGCCCCAAAAAATCTGGTATCTACAACCTTTTTACCATTATTGGATTATGGTGATGTTCTTGACGTTAATGCAACAGCGAAATGTCTTCAGTCTCTAAATACAGTGTATCATTGTGCATTAAGATTTGTAACAGGCTGTGGTCGACTGTAAACTGCCAGGGCTGAGCGGTCCTCTTTGAGTGCTCAGCAGTTTTTACTTGGAGCCTACTTGAAGAACTGTTGCTACTTGCTGCTAGAGTCACATTCTATAGTGGAGCCTGCCAAACGGCTGAGTGACGATTATGATAAATTACTGTATGTTTATCACAGATGTTATGGATATAGCTCCTCCGCTACAGTCTATAGGAGGTACTGCCCCCGTGTACACTGTACAGTCCGCTGTTAGCTGAGTAACAGATAAAGAGCTGCGATGAGAGAGGCAGGGCTGGGCATGAATGCGGCAGCTCCGGGTTTTGATGGTTGATTGCTACAAAAATGTCAACACGGTCGCCGCAGCCATTTGGAGCAAGCTGTTTTTTTGAAAAATACAGGCGTGGAGACGAGCCGGACGGGACACAACGTGTGTTTGTCCGGAGCTTATGCAACTGTTCTGTTTTCACAAGAGCCCAAAATAAAATCGTGCTTAAATAATGGGCTGAAGAGCTGCTGCTGACAAGTGTTTGTTCTCCTCTGCACAATCACACTCTGATGGGACAGATACGGGGACCAGACCTCAAAGGATTTAAAGCAGTGCCATTTTGTGGGAAATGGTGAGACTGACACAAATTTAAGCTAAAACATTTGATCCCGGGTTTGTCAAAAAAAAATTGTGTAGCTGATTTCCACAAGTCACTACCAAAATCACTCAGTAAAAAAAATACCAATGGACACCATTTAGTAAAGAAATGTGGTGTGGTATACAAGAAATTGTGACGACATGACGTCACTGTCAGCCCTGTCAGAGGCAAAACACACAACACAGCGAAAGGAGCAAAGCGTGCCAGTAGAACTGACAGTCAAATCTTTAGATTGAAGGTTGCTATCAAACATTTTGTCTCGCAATTGGTTGGAGCCAAAGACAATAATTGAAGCTTGAGTAAGACATTTAGAATGTTTTACAGGGAATTTCTAATAACTCGTGTAGTGTGTAGGGCAAGTTGTCACATTTGTTGGTGTCTGTCAAGCAAGACTTCCTTTTACACTGTTACCCCTCCACGAACAGTTTTAGCAC
Source organism: Chaenogobius annularis (assembly GCA_015082035.1). Classification (NCBI taxonomy): domain Eukaryota; kingdom Metazoa; phylum Chordata; class Actinopteri; order Gobiiformes; family Gobiidae; genus Chaenogobius; species Chaenogobius annularis. The sequence continues at coordinate 109,869 of BJKM01000477.1, read as the reverse complement.
AGCACCACTGAGCAGGGCAGTTGTAATGGAAATGCAATCAGGACTCCTCACTCCACTGCACTGTCACTTTCTGCACTACAACTTTAAATAACTTGTGTAAATAGCAATGCCTATTTTTATTTTTATTTTTATTTTATACTATAGTCATTTTAAATTGTCCCTTAAATGCATGCCCTTTTGTTTGACTGAATATATGTTGTTTTAATTATTGCTCAGTGTTTTTATGTTGCACCTTAAGGCCGAGACAAGTTCCTATTGTCTGTGAAGTTTGTTGCATCTGAAATGGCAATAAACCCTTTCTGATTCTGATTTCTGAACAAACTTAAGGTGATGATCATCATACTATTTAGAGATTTGTAGCTGATTCAGAGCACATTCAGATTCGTGCAGATAAAGCACAATGAAGAAGGTATTCTGCCGACAAATACAGGGGAATTAAGAGGGCAGCTGCTAAAATGCATTTCACAGCATCAAACAGAGTATTTCTGAAAGATGCTGGTGCCTCTGGAGTCCTGTTTGAACATCGAAGGCAAGAGCAAGGCAAAAGCAAGGCATGTTTAATTTGTATAAGAGCACAATTCATACACAAAAGGCAATTCAAAGTGCTTCAACACACAGGAAAAAAATACATTAAAATTACAAAGACATGACAAAATAGTTAGGACATCAAAGAGAAGAGAGTGCAAATAAATTATTTCAGTCATATGTACGGCAAAAACAAATAGGTTATATGCTTAGATTTGAACAATGTCGGAGTAGAACCTGTCTCACATCCTCAAGGAAAGACTGTTCCAGATTTTAGCTGCATAAAACAGAAACGCAGATTAGTCCTGACTCTGGCACCAGCAGGAGGCTGGTCCCCTGAGGTCCTCAGAGCTCCGAGATGGTTCATATGGCAGCCGAACATGTCCGAAATGTACTTTGGTGCTAGGCATGGAAAGAACTGGTATACTAAGCAGAGCTGCTTTGAAGTCTATCCTCTGAGCCACAGGGAGCCAGTGCAGAGACCTGAGCACAGGACTAATGTGATCATATCTATCCTGTTTCTAGTCAGGACCGAGCAGCAGCGTTCTGGATGTACTGCAGCTGTATTTAAATCAGCTCCGCTTTGGAGAGGCCAGTGAGGCAGACCGTTACAGTAGTCTAATCTACTAGAGACAAACGCATGGATAAGTCTCTCCAGGTCTGGGTTTAGACACTATACTTTTGATTTTGGCAAATGTTTTTTAGATGGTAAAAGCTGCTGATGTGATTGATCTGACGTGCGGCTGTTAAAATTCAAGTCTGAGTCATTATTAACCCCAGATTTCTAACTTGAATTTGTAGGTTTAAGGAGCGAGACTCTGGAGGTGACTGTGACATGTGACTGTTTTGCATCCACACATCTGTATCTGTTGGATGCAGTGACAGAGTGAATCCACTGGTTCATATTCCACCTGCCGTCAGTGAAACATAGATCGAGTGTCGTCTGCATAATTGTGATTTGAGACACATTCTCGCTCGTATCAACTGACCTACGGCAGCATGTAGCGGTTGAACAGAAGGGGTCCCAGGATGACCTTGGGCCACCCAACAGGTCAGGGGCATCTGGTCTGAGACACAGTTACCAAATTTCGACAAAGAACTCCTGCTTCCAAAGATGAGGACTTAAACCAGTTTAGCGCAGTGCCAGTGATGCCACCAGTCTCCAGTCTCTGTAAGAGGGTCCCATGATGGACAGTGTCCAAAGGCAAGGCACTCAGATCTATACAGAATTAAGACTGAGGGCTTTTGCCCGGTCAGTGTCAGGTGGATGTCATTGTTGTCAACCTTGACAACAGGCAGTCTCAGTGCTATGATGAGGTCTAAAACCTGACTGGAAAACATCAAATGAGTTGTTTTATTAAGAGGAAATCAGTGAGGCTGTTGGTGAAACCTCTTCAAGGACTTGCCCAAATGCGCAGATTAGAGATGGGCGGTAATGACTCATACTAGCGGCATCAAGACTGCTCTTCTTTAGGTAGAGGCTTTATGAACGCAGTTTTCAAAAGATGTGGGAATGTTTCCAGATTGAAGCGAACATGTTTAACTATGTGAGTGAAGTGGTGGCTAACAAACTGTTCAGCACAGGACTTTAGAAATCTGGATGGTCACACATGAGAGGCAGCATGTAGATGAACTCAGACTGGGTTTGATGATTCTCCTGGACAAGTTTTGTCAGTTACAGGTGCCAAAGTGAGTCAGCTCTAAGTGTGTAGGTGGTTTTAGGGTTATTTTTTGCATTGTAGAATTTATAGCATTTTTAATGCCCTGAAACTTTGTCATTAAAGAATAATGCAAAACTCATTGACAACTTGGATGTGGAAATGAGTTCTAACGGCAGCTGAGCTGGAGGGTTTGTTCATCCTGTTTACTGTGGCAAACAGGACACGCGAGTTGTTACGTTGCAGCTTCCAATTATTTCAGAAAAATATCCTTCCCTAGTTCTACATAAAATGAGGTTGCTACATGTACACACTTCTCTCTCTGTAAATCTTGTTTCTATGAACCTTGGAAGCTTCGAGCTTGCACCCATTTTCGTTCAACACCGGCGGCACTTCCCTTTTCTCTGCCCATCTAAGTTGTAGGATCCTCCAGAGGCTTGCATTTATGCAATAAACCTTCTATTCGGCCCCCCTTAACCAATGCTCACGGAGCAGAAACGAACTTCAGTGAGACCAGAAATACATTAAGACTCATTTTCAAACAGTCTTGTTCTCTGAGTGCTGTGCAAAACCTGGATGGTCAGATGGATGGAGTGGTGGATGGTTGGTAGACGGCTACCATGTCCCAACAAGGCTGTGACGTCAGCAAGGAGGGCTGTTTTGGGCCGGAATCATGGGGAGAGAGCTGGTCAGTCCCTTTAGGGTGCTTGAAGGTGTGAAAATGACCTATGTAACTATGTGGATAGTTTCTGACTGGCAACTTTTGGTCCATAGTACAAAAAGATGAACTGTGCTTTACGTAACACAAAATCATCTTCATGCAGGACAATTGCACACATCTCATGCTGCATGAACACCTCTGTATCACTGGCTGCTAAGGCACATAAAAGAGGAGAAGCTCAAGGTGTGGCCCCCATCCTCCCCTGACCTCAACCCTATTGAGAACCTTTGGAGCATCCCTCAAATGAAAGATCTCTGAGGGCAGGAGGCAGTTCACATCCAAACAGCAGCTCTGGGAGGCCTAATCTGAGCGTCCTGCAAAGAAACTCAAGCAGAAACTCTCCACCAACTCACAAGTTCAATGGATCCAAGAATTGTGAAGCTCCTGTCAAATAAAGGTCCTATGTTCTAATGGAACTTGACCTGTTCATATGCTTTGGATGAAATAGCTTTTGATTTCAGTAAATATGACCTGCTAATGCTTCTAATTTAACAAATGACCATTTTTCAGTTCTTTACAACAATAACATGATTTGTCGGTGTAATCCGTTCGTCCAGTTGTGGTTATCTGGAGTCATCTGGAAAAAACAAAACGTTTCGACTCTCATCCAAGAGTCATTCTCAACTGTGAATGCGAGTTTGGGAACTCAGGTTTTATATCCTCCTCTGTGCAAGCCCTGTCCACAGGGCGGGCCCTCCTGATAAAGGGGGGGAGTTTTTGGTTTTCACTTGAGACATGTGTGTCATCCACATAACGGTACCAAAGACTTGGAGCAATGCCTGAAAAGGAGGTCAGTGCCTTCTTCCTCAAAATGCTCCATGTACAAGTTGGCCACTATGGGAGAGACGGGCGAGCCCATGGCACAGCCGTGAATCTGTCTGTAAAATGTCCCCCGGAATTGAAAGTATGTGGTGTTAAGACAGATGTCTAGTAGTTTGCAGATGTGTTCAGGTGTCAGTTTGGTCCTTTCCTGTAAGGTGGTGTCTTCCTGCAGTCTCGTCCTAACGGCTGCTACTGCCTCAGAGGTCGGGATGCAGGTGAACGAGGGACACAACTCATAAGAAACCATCAGATCTATCTGGGTCCAATTGGAGATGTTTCACGTTGTCCACAAAAGTATGTGTGTTTTCCACATGATGTTCCGAGTTCCCCACCAATGGTGCCAAGATGGTTTGTTGAATACTTGGCCGCATTGTATGTGATGGAATCAGTGCTGCACACAATTGGTCTGAGGGGCACATTCTCTTTGGGAATTTTAGGAAGGCCATTTGTACTGTTACGTGGATGACACATTTGTGACAATGAAGAAACAAGAGAGTGGAAACCTTCTCAGAGCAGATCAATGTGGTGGACCCGCTTATCAGGTTTACAAGAGAAAATACTAAGGAGAACCTCGAGTTCAGGACCACAGAGCGCCATGCATCTTCATCTTAAAGCCACAAACCACTTTATTGAAGACAGTGGAGGTTATAAGCAGGGAGAAAAGACGGTTTCCGGTTTGAAAGAGGAGTTAAGGAGGCAATCTTTGTAAAAAAAAAAAAAAAAGTTTATTCTTCCTTAAGTCGTAATGGAGGTGTAAGATTCAACTTTCCGGATGTTTATAATGGTTTGTTGAAACCCTGGAAATGCCCGGGGAATGCCGATGCTAATCAGGTAATCAGTGAGTAGGGAGCGAAAGTCAGTGTACAATAGGATGTGGATGGCCCATCTCATGGGCCAACTTTAGGATTATTGTTTTACAGTTTATACAGAGGTGGATGTTAAACCTGAGTTCCCAGACTCGATTCACAGTTGAGTATGACTTTTGGATGAGAGTCGAAACGAGTCAAGATGTCTACAACTGAATCTTTTTCTACAATAACATGGTTTAAAACTCTGCTGTGCATAATCATTTGGAACAGCGCATTTAACGTTTTTATTTTTGATTCATTTGTTTTTTATATATTTGTTATCATTAGGAGGGTTGTTCAATGACATTCGACTTGTACTCTAAAGATTGATGACTTGGAGATTATGATGACTGTCATTTATATTGACTATTTGGCAAAAATCAGATTATATAATAATAATTTTGAACACAGTATTGTTGATTTGGGATTGCTCTGTGTCCTCTCTCTCTCTCTTTGTCGTCCCTCACTCTGCACACTGGCAAGGCAAGTTTATTCTATTCGCAATTTGTACACAAGGTAATTCAAAGTGCTTCACACAACAGGAAAAAAATCATTCAAATCACAAAGACATGGCAGAAATCACAAAACAGTTTAAGACATAAAAGAGAGTGCAAAGAAAATAATTTCAGTCATATGCACAGCAAAACAAAACAGTTTTTAGCTTAGATTTGAACACCAGCAGGAGGCCGGTCCATGTTTAATTCTGACTCTGGACACCAGCAGCACTAACATGTACAAGATGTACTTTGGTGCTCGGCCATGGAGAGACTTGTATACAAGCAGAGCTGCTTTAAGGTCTATTCTCTGAGCCTGAAGCCAGTGCAGAGACCTGCAGGACTAATGTGATGGTACTTTCGGGTTCTTGTCAGGACCCGAGCAGCAGCGTTCTGGATGTACTGCAGCTGTTTTACAGCTCGTTTGGAGAGGCCAGTGAGCAGGCCGTTACAGTAGTCTAATCTACTGGTGACAAATGCATGGATAAGTTTCTCCAAGTCAGTATATTCATTTTGAAGGAAACATTTTATATGATGGATGAAGATGATGGCCCAAGTCAAGGCTTGCAACAAAGTAATGTAGTAATTAACAATGCATTTCGCTCATTTGAAAGCCTCATCAGCTATCAGTCACATGTCCAAATTGGAGAAACCATAAAGGAGTCTTGTTCGTGGTTCTCTACCGACCTCCTGGTCCCTATTCAGAGTTTTTAACAGAGTTCTCAGACTTTAAATCAAACTTGGTGTTAGACTGGGATAAAGTAGTGATAGTTGGAGTTTCAATATCCACGTGAACGTGAACGATAACTCTCTCAGTAATTCTTTCAACGCCCTGTTAGATAGCATTGATTTTGCTCAAAATGTAAATAAACCGACTCACAGTCACAAGCACACTCTAGATCTTGTTCTAACATATGGAATAGAGATTAGTGACCTCATTGTCTTCCCTCAAAACCCCATACTGTCAGATCATTTCCTAATTAACTTTCAGTTCGTTCTTAAATATTATCCAACCCCACAAAATAAAGTCATTATGAAAAGGACAATATCGGAAAAAACTATCTCAAAGTTCAAAGAAATAATAGAGCCAATATTCAGCGACATGTCATGTGATCCTGTCATGTGATCCTGCTGAGAACGGCCTTAGTCCCAGTGTAAGTGATCAATTTGTCGACTTGACCATGAATTCTCTGAAGTCCGCTCTTGATGTTGCAGCTCCGCTAAAGCAGAAGGTCATTAGGCCAAAACGTGCCTCCCCATGGTACAATGAAGAACTGCGTTCACATAAACAAAGAGTTAGAAAATTAGAAAGACCATCTCGTCGCTCCCACACACAGAGGACTCCCGAAAAGCATGGAAAATCTGCCTACTGTCCTATAAGCAGGCTCTGCGTAAGGCCCAAACCAGATACTATTCAAATTTAATAGAAGTCAACAAAAATAACACTAGATTTCTTTTCAGCGCTGTAGCCAGGGTAACACACTGTCACAGCGCAGTAGAGCCGTCACTCCCAGCTACTCTCAGCTCTAATGATTTTCTTCTATTTTTAACAATAAAATAAAAACAATCAGAGATAAATTAGATGAAACTCCCTCCCACTATTAGCCCTGAACAAGCCCAAGCTGTAAAACTAGTGTCCCATATAAATCCATCAGTGACACTAGAAAGGTTCACTGCTGTTGATCAAGCAGAGAGAACTTCAGCCATTATGTCCTCTAAAACATCAACTTGTATTCTAGACCCGATTCCAAGCAGACTCCTCAAAGACATTCTCCCCCTAATTATAGATTCTATTCTTAATATAATAAATACTTCACTAAAAAGTGGTTATGTTCCACAGTTCTACCCTTTGTCTCTAAAATCCTTGAAAGAGTTGTAGTTAAACAGCTTTGTCGCCATCTACAGGACAATAACTTATTCAAAGTTTTCCACGTAACGTAATCCTGGTTCTATTGGACCTCAGTGCAGCGTTCGACACAATCGACCACAACATTCTACTGCAGAGGTTAGAATCTGATGTAGGTGTCAGATGCCCCGCCCTCAGCTGGTTTAAATCCTACCTATCGGATAGGTACCAGTTTGTTAATGTAAACCAGAGCTCCTCACCCTGTTCTAAAGTAACCTACGGTGTGCCACAGGGTTCAGTTCTCGGTCCAATTCTGTTTACTCTTTATATGCTGCCGTTAGGTCACATGATCAGAAAGCATAGCATTAACTTCCACTGCTCTGCAGATGACACACAGCTGTATTTATCAATGAAACCTGATCAGACCGATCAAGCAGACAGACTTGGTGCTTGTGTGAAGGATATAAAAACCTGGATGACACTTAATTATCTGCTTCTTAACCCTGAAAAAAACCAAGGTCATCGTACTAGGCCCTAATCATCTACGAGACGCTTTATCTGAGCAGATAGTCACACTGGACCAACGTCAGTGTAGCCTCCAGCTCCACTGGAAGAAACCTTGGAGTCTTATTTGACCAAGAGCTCTCATTCAAAGCACACACATAAATCAAGCCTGTAAAACAGCCTATTTCCATCTGCGTAATATAGCCAAAATCAGAAAAATCTTGCCTAAAAGCAATGCTGAAAAACTTGTCCATGCGTTTGTAACATCTAGATTAGACTACTGTAACTCCCTGCTTGCAGCGTGCCCTAAAAGCGCCATAAAAAGCTTTCAACAGGTTCAGAATGCAGCAGCAAGATTACTAACAGGAACTAAAAGAAGAGAGCACATTACGCCGGTGCTCGAGTCTCTTCACTGGCTCCCTTTTGAGTTTAGAATCAAATTCAAAATCCTCCTCCTGACTTACAAAGCCATAAATGACCTGGTTCCATCCCACCTCAAAGAGGCTATAGGACCTTATCATCCAAACAGAGCACTTCGCTCTCAAAATGCTGGACTTCTGGTGGTCCCAAGAGTCTCTAAAAGCACAGTAGGAGGTAGAGCGTTTAGCTACCAAGCTCCTGTGTTGTGGAATCGGCTTCCTGTCCATGTTAAAGAGGCCGACACAGTCTCTTCATTTAAGACCAGGCTTAAAACGTTCCTCTTTGAAATGGCTTATGGTCAGGCCAGTTAGGAACAGAAATAAAAACCTACAGTTCCCAGCTATGCTGCCCTAGGAGCAACTATACTGGAGGAAGTATGGCAGCTTGAGCACTATCCTCCGTTTCCTACTACTTTTCTATCAAACAATATTTAATATTTAATTTCACTGGCAATTTGTTCATCGCTTTTCCTTCTTTTTCTCCCACTTCCCCGACGGGAGTGGAGCAGGCACATCGAGGACCTGTGGATCCAGATGCTCCTCAACTGCCTGGAGAAACGGAGGGTCTAAGGACAGGGGGGCTTGGGACATCTGTCTAAGGACACAGGATGCTGGGACATTTCCAAGTCCCTATGAACACTGTTTATTTTGTTTTCCACTGTAGCCCCTCGAGGCAACTACTGTTGTGATTTTGGGCATTACAAAAATAAATTGAATTGAATTGAATTGAACTATAAACCCTTTTACTTTTCACTTTTATTTGCTGTTGACGTCTTCAACATGTGACAAAAAATAAGACACATGACTCAAACACATGGATAGCATTCAGGTTAGCCATTTAGCATAGCATTAACTTTAGTAAGGATGGTATTTAGTAGTATCATCCATTTTTTTTTTTTATCTTCCAACAGTATTTATTTTTTTGGGTTAGTGTAGTTAGTATTGGTATAAATAGTATAGATGTTCAGCATAGGTCATTAGCTGTTTGTGTTGTGTCTTGTCTTTTTGTCTGTTGTCTTGTTTGCTAGGATGGGAGCGAAAGAAAGTGTTGCCCTCAAGGCAACTACTGTTGTGATTTTGGGCGTTACAAAAATAAATTGAATTGAACTGAATTGCAGTGTAGTGTTGAAGTATTCTAGGTGCACATAGTTTTCATGCAGACTTAGAAATTTGGTGCCAGCCAACCTGAAGTAAGGCGTCTGAGACTTCAGCCCAGCATTCACACAGCTACTAAGCGCCTTTTGGAGGTTGGAGCCTAGCGATTATGACAGTTGCATTTTGCAAGTAATTAATCGCTAAGTAAATGGTGTAACCAGAGTACTTATGCTTACATGATGGATTCAGAATGACAGTATGAGATGCCAAAGCTTTTCACAGGACAAATCATAATTTAAAAAAAAAAAAAGTAATATATATAATGTAATATGTATATATATATATATATATATATATATATATATATATATATATATATATATATATATACACATACATATGTCTGTCTGTCTGTCTGTCTGTCTGTCTGTCTGTCTGTCTGTCTATCTATATATATATATATCAGTTAGAAATAATCAGTTAATATAATATATATATCAGTTTGTGGGGCATCTGACCCAAGCTTCCATGTGAGAGCTCTTTGAACAGTACAAGGTAAGGTAACTGTGTTATTCTGTTGTACTCAATGGGATGATAACGTGCTTCTTTTCTGCAGTAAAGACTTCCCAATGAAGGACCTCCACATAAAGGGAAGCAGTACATTGTACTGAGGAAGGAATGGCCGGAGCTTTTGGTGAGGTGTCTTGTCTGCACCTGACACTGTGTTATTGACACAACCACAATTGGCACACTCAAAAAAACAATAAAACAACAATGCAGCCATTGTGAGTTCTCCAACGAGTGGTCAAGTCAGCCGATGCTAAATAACATCCCATCCAGCAACCTTCACCTCTGTGCTGCAGGTCTTTTCACCGGCTCATCCCTTTGGTCACATCTCTAAAGTATATGATTCAGTCAATTCAATTTATTTTTGTAACACCCAACATTACAACAGCAGTTGCCTCGAGGGGCTTCAGTGGAAAAAACAGAATAAAACAGAATAAACAGTGTTCATAAGGACTTGGTAATGTCCCAGCGTCCTGTGTCCTTAGACAGATGTCCCAAGCCCCCCTGTCCTTAGACCCTCCTTCTCGGCCAGGAAAAACTCCCAAACCTCTTTGAGAAAAAGTAGAAACCTGTAGGAGTTCCACAGTGAAGGAGAGATCCGACTCCCTCGGACGGACAGGCGGACGCGCCTCAATTTGCAGATACAGGGTGGAGCTGGACCCACTCAGGAGGAGAACCTTTTCTTTATGGCGATTATTCGAGGCTGATGAAGAACCGTTCATATGGAGTAGAGACCGTTTTTCCAGGCAGAGTTGAGCTAATATTTGTTTTTTAGTGAGTGATGCAGGTCATCACTGCACACATCTGTGCATTACCAACAACATGAGAAAGTCCATTTTATTACCATTAGTATATTATTGCACCTGCAGAGTGTGATAGAATATCTTTTTTCAATATGGATGAACACAATATGACTAGTATAATGTATTTTTGCAATATGTAAAGATTTGACTCGTGAACTACTATCACTGTCACTCTACATCTTGGATCAGTATGGTAGCAGTCGTCCCTCACGGGTTAGACCTCTGCATATATATACAGTATATATATAGAGAGGGGAGGACATGCAGTGAATAGGTGGACTTCAGGAAAGTCAGTGACATATATATATATATATATATATATATATATATATATATATATATATATATAGGGAGTACAGTATATATAGGGAGTTTGTGACTTTCCTGAAGTCCACCATCGTCTCCACTGTCTTCTGGGCATTGAGCTCCAGGAGGAAAGGCTAAGACAAGGGACAGAGGCTGAATGGAGGACGAGCGAGGACAGGGAGAGAGAGAGGGGTTAGCTATGGGGCATCTCTCACTGCGTCATGGAAAAAAGGCTCAGAGGGAAAGCACACCGGAAATGCTCTCAATTTTCTATTTTGTTTGTGAGAGAGCTGCTCCATCCAGTGTATGGTTTGGACTCACCATGGACGAGGGGAGCCACAGATGGGGTTGCTCCTACTGGTTTAAAAAGGAACTACAATCCCACTAGCACTGATTCTGATTGGCTGCATTTGCTGACAATCAGTATGTATGCACAACATACAAGTACCTGGGAATTTACTTTGACCCAGTTTTATTGGGCTGAATATGCTCATATCACCGCAAACTATCTCCACACTGAGAAGAGAGACTATGGGCTTGACAAATAAGTAACGTTTCTTTTTTATACAGTCAGTTATTTGGTTATTTGGTACAGCATCAGAACATGGTCTGTGTTCCTCGCCATTTGTTTTCTGTTTTGAAATGGGAAATCCAAAACCAGGCTAGTCGTTTCTTTTTTCCCAATCTCAAAATGCAATACAGGCCTTATTACACACTATAGCCAAAATCAAAAAGTGTTTTCCTTGTGGTAAGCTCTCATCAGCCAGCGCCTTGGGTGCAGCACAGAACCAAAGGCCCTGAGAGGTGACGGGCTCTGGCTGTGAGATCATGGATACACAGGTCCACATCTGGCCTGAAGATTGGCTGTTATTCTGCAGGAGAGGCTTGAAGGATCGTTCCCCACTCAAACCGTACTGGCTGACCGCTGCTATGCTGCTGCTTTGTCATGACAGTGGGACAACATTTGGACGGCACATTTGTGGGGAATGGATATTCATTATTCACGTTTTATACAAAATTAATGAGTTTGTGAGCAAATGGATTTCAAGAGCTATCTAATTACCTACTAGCAAACTAACTAAATTTGTACTTTTTTGAGGATTTAATGTGCATGTACAGTAGGTTTTTAGACAAGCAATGTGTTTGTGCCTCAGACTGGAAACTATAACAATTGTACAGGAAAATCCACTGTAATGGATTTTGTCAAGAGCCACTGCTGGGTTGATGTTATATGTCCTTTGCTGTGAATGAGTTGAGCTTGGGCTGTTTAGGTTTATCTTGTGCTCATTGTTTGTCCATCTTAAATATCAAAGACTGGATTAGACATCTTTTGTCTTGAGATGGGAAACTATCGCTCTTTTACCAGCTCAAGGTAATGAAAGTTGCTAACGTGAGCGACTTTTACAACATAACGGTTTATTTTAAATGTGCTTGATTCATAATCACGGGGCGATAGTGCTTTGTTAAAGCAGCTCTTCTATATGTTTTCATTTAGTTGTGTTGTGTCCAGATGAAGACCGGTCACTGTCTGCTGTCGTTTCTCACATTCTTGCAAAACATTGTGTCTACAGTCTACATCGACTGGATTTCAGCATGGAAACTAGCAACTCAAATGAGAAACTGTCCTTTTAGTATGTTGACAACACTAATGGAAATGGTAATGCAGCTTAAAAATGATAAACTTAGTTTACTAGCGTCGTCCAAATGTTTTAGCAGACCAGAGCACTGCAGTTTGGAAGTGGGAGGGTGTGGTGTGGGTGGGAGGGTGTGGTGTGGGTGGGGGCTGATGTGGGTGAGGAGGAAGGAGGCAGGGGTGCGCACTCGGGACATAATGTTCCAAAACACTTGTTGATCCTGTTTCTGCTGCTGAGAGAAAGAGAGAGAGAGAGAGAGAGAGAGAGAGAGAGAGAGAGAGAGAGAGAGCGAGAGAGAGAGAGAGCGAGAGAGAGAGAGAGAGAGAGAAGAGAGAGAGAGAGAGTGAGAGAGTGAGAGTGAGAGAAGAGAGAGAGAGAGAGAGCGAGAGAGAGAGAGAGAGAGAGAGCACAACCACCCATGTCCAGTTTCTTCAGAGGATTGGAACCAGGAGTAGCTGGGAAAAGTTTGGGGGGCTCTTCATTATCAGAATCGGGGGGCTCTTCATTATCAGAATCAGTGAACAATTCACAAACTAAGAACTTACTTTGGCATTGATGTAATCAATCGACCTTTATTTACCCTTTACAACACTCAAAGTGACCAAAGTGCTCCAAAATAAAAATTCAAGGCAATACAAAACATAACAACACAAGTAAAAACAAACTGTACAAAATAAAGTGTCATTATACTACTGAATGTTAAAAGCCAGTCTGAATAAATATGTTTTAAGCCTAGATTTAAAAAGGCTAAAGTCTGTGATGGTGGGCATGTCAGGGGGCGCATGTCGTGGGGCAGTTTGTTCCAGAGTCTGGGACCAGCGACAGAGAAGATCGATCCCCCCAGTAAAAAGTATAGACTATGCTAAAATAAGAAACCAGAACTAGCGGTGCAAAACAGTGGAACAAGAGGTATAGGTCAAGTACACTGTCTGTCCAAAAACAAATGAATGAAAGAATGAATGACTTCAACTAAGTGTGGCAGTAGGCCCTTGCAACCACTGGCAGCCAATGGCTTGGGACCTGCGCCTTTAAAAGGTGGGTGCCTTACCTTTGTTGACCCCTTTCTCGCCTCTGACGTCACCCGCCATCTGGGAGCTGTGCACGCAGAACGAGCGCCGCAACAATCACAGCAATCGCACTAAAAACCCGAAGTTTAGGCTAAAAGCCTAAGTACGAGCCTTCTGCTGGAGAACTGCTGCAGGTGGTGATCTCTCAGTATTTAAACCTGACTGATGCCATGAGTGGCTTCTCATTTCTGAAACAACCATGTGGAAAGACAAATCCTGTGGTGTTGAAAAAGAGGTCAGTGTGTTTGAGAAGGGTCAAATCAGTGGCATCGAGCAGAGAAAACTTCTGCATGTATAAAAAGAGACCGCAGAGAAGCAGGAACTAATCTACAGAGCTGAACCCCAGTGAGAGTGGCTGGAGAAGGCTTTGTGCAGTTTGTGCAGTCACTCTCTCCATCATCAACACAAGATCTGTGTGAGGAATAACGACACGCTGAAAGATCTGTGTGAGGAACGACACGCGCTGAAGATCTTGTGAGGAACGACGACACGCTGAAGATCTGTGTGAGGAACGACGACACGCTGAAGATCTGTGTGAGGAACGACGACACGCTGAAGATCTGTGTGAGGAACGACGACACGCTGAAGATCTGTGTGAGGAACGACGACACGCTGAAGATCTGTGTGAGGAACGACGACACGCTGAAGATCTGTGTGAGGAACGACGACACGCTGAAGATCTGTGTGAGGAACGACGACACGCTGAAGATCTGTGTGAGGAACGACGACACGCTGAAGATCTGTGTGAGGAACGACGACACGCTGAAGATCTGTGTGAGGAACGACGACACGCTGAAGATCTGTGTGAGGAACGACGACACGCTGAAGATCTGTGTGAGGAACGACGACACGCTGAAGATCTGTGTGAGGAACGACGACACGCTGAGATCTGTGTGAGGAACGACGACACGCTGAAGATCTGTGTGAGGAACGACGACACGCTGAAGATCTGTGTGAGGAACGACGACACGCTGAAGATCTGTGTGAGGAACGACGACACGCTGAAGATCTGTGTGAGGAACGACGACACGCTGAGGATCTGTGTGAGGAATAAGATAAGATCACCTTTACTTGGTGAAATTCCAGTGTTGCAACAAAGAGTACAGAAGCAGATTAGGCATAGTATAATAATAAAAACATAACTTAAAAGAAAAAAAGAAACATAACAACATAAAACACTGGTCAATAATAAAAACAACATATATGAAATCAAAAAGGGCATGCATTAAGAAACAATTTAAAATTACAATATAAAATACAAATAAAATAGGCATTACTATGTACACAAGAATTTACAGTTAAATTTACAGTTGTAGTGCAGAAAGTGATTGATTTAAATTGCAGTTAAAGTGACAGGTGTTTAAGAAGTGTTCATGAGTCCAACTGCAGAGGGAAAGAAACTATTCATGTGGCGGGAGGTTCTGGTCCGGATGGACCGTAGCCTCCTGCCTGAGGGGAGTGGCCTCCTGCCTGAGGGGAGTGGCTCAAATAGACCATGTCCAGGGTGAGAAGGGTCAGCTGTGATCCGACCTGCTCGTCCCAGAGCCCTGGAGACGTACAGGTCCTGCAGAGATGGAAGTCTGCAGCCGATCACCTTCTCAGCAGAGGGTGCTGTAGTCTCTTTTTGTCCCTGGCTGTGGCTCCAGCAGAGGGCGCTGTAGTCTCTGTTTGTCCCTGGCTGTGGCTCCAGCAGAGGGCGCTGTAGTCTCTGTTTGTCCCTGGCTGTGGCTCCAGCAGAGGGCGCTGTAGTCTCTGTTTGTCCCTGGCTGTGGCTCCAGCAGAGGGCGCTGTAGTCTCTGTTTGTCCCTGGCTGTGGGCTCCAGCGTACCACACGGTGATGGAGGAGGTGAGGATGGACTCAATGATGGCCGTGTAGAACTGCACCATCATCTGCACTGGCAGCTTGGCTTTCCTCAGCTGCCGCAGGAAGTACATCCTCTGCTGGGCCTTCTTGATGAGGGAGCTGATGGTGGGCACCCACTTGAGGTCCTGGGTGATGGTGGTGCCGAGGAAGCAGAAGGAGTCCACGGTGGTGATGGGGGAGTCTGTCATGACGAGGGGGGGCTTGGGACCTGTGACCTCCCTCCTGTAGACAGACTCATCCCGAGATGAGCCCAATGAGGGTGGTGTCGTCCGCAAACTTGATCCATTTTTCGGAGTCGTGGCTGGAGGTGCAGCAGTTTGTGTACAGGGAGAAGAGCAGAGCAGAGGAGAAAGTACACAGCCCTGTGGAGATCTTGTGCTGATGGTCCGAGTGTCACGACATTCTTCCCCCAGCTGCACGCACTTTCAATTCAATTCAAATTTATTTTTGTAACACCCAAAATCACAACAGCAGTTGCCTCGAGGGGCTTCAGTGGAAAAACAGAATAAAACAGAATAAACAATGTTCATAGGGACTTGGAAATGTCCCAGCATCCTGTGTCCTTAGACAGATGTCCCAAGCTCCCGTGTCCTTAGACCCTTCTTCTCGGCCAGGAAAAAACTAGATACACGGTGGAGCTAGACCCGCTCAGGAGGAGAACCAATTCTTCGAGGCCGATGAAGAACCGTTCATATGGAGTAGAGACCGTTTCTCCAGGCAGACCGTTTCTCCAGGCATTTGAGGAGCATCTGGATCCACAGGTCCTCGATGTGCCTGCTCCACTCCCGTCGGGGAAGTGGGAGAAGAAGAAGGAAAAGCGATGAACAAATTGCAAGTGAAATTAAATGTTAAATATTGTTTTGATAGAAAAGTAGTAGGAAACAGAGGATAGTGCTCAAGCTGCCATACTTCCTCCAGTATAGTTGCTCCTAGGGCAGCATAGCTGGGAACTGTAGGTTTTTATTTCTGTTCCTAACTGGCCTGACCATAAGCCATTTCAAGAGGAACCATCCGATGCTCAAAACGCAGGATTCGCGCCGCAAAAACGCACAAATCACCCGGCAAACACGCCGGATTCGCAGGTCGCGCGTCCACCTAGACTTTGGATGTTAAATGAACGCTTTGCCGCAGCTATGTGAACTCGGCTTTAGAGAAAAATTATACTCCTTCTCCACTATAAAACAAGACCTTGAAAAATGTACTCTTACCAACAGAAAAACTATTGGGGTTTACTTTTGAAAAATGACTTTATTTCAGCTCATATCAGAGCGTTGCTGTGCTGGTGTGACCCAGAATATGAAGCTCAATGGAAGAAGAATATTGCATTAATGTTGTGCCGGGGGTTGCTGTACAGGCCTTACTGGCAGATGACAAACGGTTGAGCCATTTGGAGGAAGTTAAGAATTCCTGTGTAAAATCTGTTCTGACAACATGGAAGGAGCTGATCTAAAACATACAAACTAAACAAAGATATTAAAATCTTAAACTGGTTGATTTATGACCAAGGTTTTGTTCCAAATAGAACTGATCTGAGATTCAAGGTCTGGATTACAAAAGGTGCAAAAGTTTTTCACCAGATTGTAAAAGAAAATCACATGAAAAGTTTTGACATGTTGAAAGAATCCTTTGGCTTGGAGAAACAGGACTTTTATAGGTTTTTATGAATAAGGAGTTATTATAACCAAGACATTAAACAAAGTAATGGCCATTATAACCCTCTTGACGGCATTTTTATTACGGCTTATAAATGTCTCAGCAGTCCTTGAGTGCAGCCGTGTTTTCCTCTGCTCCCCGCTGCCTGCTACTTTTGCCTCTCTCGTCGTGTTTTTTCTCCTTTTCTCTCTAAATCACAGTGCGCTGGATCACCTGTTGTTCTCCGAAATAATGGATCTGATTGATTGGTCTCTGAGTGCATTGGATAAAGTTTTTTCCCAGAGAAAAGCTTCCCCGGGAGAAGCAACTTGACCCGACGGAACGTCCACCGCGGGGTACGTTCGGGACTATTACAAGAACTGGCAGGTTCTATGCATCGAGCCCCTGCTCATTGAAGATGTGGAGGACCTATTTGTATTTGGATTCATGATAGCAGGATTCCTCCTAATTGGGCTCGGAGTCGCACTGGTCTATCGGAAAATTGGGAAGACAGAAAAATTCTCCCAACAACTGTCTGACATCAACATGAAAAGGTTTTTGGATTTGAGTGAAAGAATGAAAGGACTCGAACAGAGACTTGAGCACGGCACGGTGCAACTCACTGATCTGAACCGTAACATCTTATTTCGGACCATGGAGATGCAAAAAGACTTTGGGGGATTCAAACAAGGAAATGGGAACTTTTGGCTGTCGGACGGAGTAACTCAATGAATCAAGTTGATCGCACACAGAGGACCAGAAACGATTGGATTATTTGATTTGATCATAAATCATTGATCTACAAAATGTATTAAAGTACTTATTTCTCCTTTCGCTACTGTGCCCTTGTATCTCTCTCCCTGTTCTTTATCTGGCCCCGGGCTGAAGAGGAGCAGGCGTGCAAGGCCGTGCTGAAGACGCAGACACTTACACAAAAACAAGATTCGGCCTTCATTCACCTTCTGCACATCCCACATTCCTCATCCTAATCTTTGTGTTATCTTGTTTGTGACCCCTCCCCCAATATCCACTGAAAATATCCATCACGTTTGACCTCGTGTAATGTACTCAATATGTGTTGTTTATCATTGTATGCTTATTGCTGAACTGTTTTTTATTTTTCCAAGAGTTCAAGTACCCCGGTAGGCGCCGCATGGCCGCCCCGGTGGCTGATGCTCTTTATGCATGTCTCTCATGTCGCATCTGTCATCAAGTCAAGTTCCTATGTTGTGAATTCTGTTCATTGACAATGGCAATAAATATATCCTGATTCCTGAAATCAGAAATCACAAGCGGAATAATATCTAAATTATATGCTTTGCTAATCTGGACAGCTACTCTAATAAATATAGTAAAATAAATGGGAAAGAGAAGGTAACCTTGTTTTGACAGATGATGAGTGGGAAAATGCGTGTCATCCCAGTGGAGGACCACAAAGTCACATGTTTGGAGGGAATTTTGCTGGAAAAATGTGTCACGTTTTTTCATAACACAATGTCAAAGTAAAGGAAATGCAAACTGTTGGAGAAACTTGCTCCAAATATAGAGCAATCCCCTAAGAAGCAGGTGTGGTAGAAACTTGGGACCATGCCTTACTAAATCAAGAGCACAAGAAAGATTTAAAAAATTTTTACAAACTCCAAAGCCCGCAAAGCCAAATAAGAATCATGGTCTTTAACATAAAATGATTTCATTTTAAAAGTCTCTGGGTTTTGTTCCACAGGAGGGAGCAAAGTGTCTGAAAGCCTTTTTTCCTGTCTCTGTGTTTAAACGATGGGATTGTAAGATAAAAATGTCCTGAGACCTCAAACTGTAAATACCTGATCTGATGTGCAATTAACTTGATCAATAATCAGGCAAAATGCAAACTAGAGCTTTATGCACAAACAAAAGGCAGTGCTGTTCTCTTCATGCATCCAATGATTGCCATTCTACTTTAGAATTCACAGTGGTGAGTTCTGTATCCTTCTCCTGTAATGAACCTTAGAGCTGAGCCTTAGCTAAACCACCTGCCCGGTGGTTGAGGCACAGCACACGTGTCGTGAGTTCGAACGCTGACCCTGACATTTACTACATGTCATCCCTTCTCTCTCATCCCCCATTTCACACTTTCTTCTCTAGTCAAATAAAGCCTACGGGCAAAAAAATTACAAATAATCTAGAACTGTAGCCTGGATTAACTGTTTTCTACAATTAAGAGGAAAACCTTTATTTCTAAAGAGAAAGCAATAGACAAATCTGGCTTTAAGCAATGATTTGTCAGCTCTTGTACGTGTTTGTTGAAGGAGAGTTTCTCATCGATCCAGATGCCCAAGTATTTGTAATGTGGGTACTTGTTCAATCATATTACCATCAAGCGTGAGAAGATAGATATATTTTTTGGGTCAATAGAGTGTCTTTTGGAGAAGAGCATACATTTTGTTTTATTTGAATTCATGAATAATTTTAAATGAAAACAGTTGGATGGAGTGAAAATCCCTCTTGAATATTTTGAATCGCTTGTGCACAAGAAGGTGCCTTTGCATGCAGAATAATTGCATCATCTGCATATAAATGGATGCTACTGTGTTTTAGATTATGCCCAATTGAGTTTATATAAATTGTAAATAACAGTGGTCCAAGGACAGAGCCTTGAGGAACACCTTTATTGATGTAAGAAAATTCAGATTGAAAGCCATCAGCAGAAACAGCTTGAGCTCTATTTGTGAGGTAATTTGCAAACCATTTTTTAGAATTTGTCTGCTGTGTGACACGCTTCAACAGCCCGTGTGCTTCCTGCCTTCTGTCTGTAGCCTGGGCTGCACCCCAGGCTCTTGTGGGACTGTCCTAGCTCCTTTTCAGGTTTGCTTAATCAACTTTACCGATTTAAAAAAGCTAAAACAAATGATCCTTGAATTTAGGGGTGTTTTCAAGCACATAGCAACACTCTACTTCACACAGTCTTGCCTTCAACAAGACAAAGAACCCCAAGCACACTGCCAGGAGAACAAAGGAGTGGCTATAGGACAACTCTGTGAATGCCCTTGAGTGGCCCAGAGGCCACACTTGAAACCAACTGAACATCTCTGGAGAGATCTGAAAATGGTTGTGAACCGATGTTCACAGCCATTTATTGGGGTTGGGACGTTCTGCAAGGAAGAATAGGAGAAACTGCAAATAATGAATATAGCCCTCAGGCAAGCTTCGGATCTTGATGACCCACAGGCGTCTGTAGTAGAATGCCTCACCCTTCCCTCCACATCATTTAAAAGTTGTTATATATATAAATAGTAAAAAAAAAGAAAAAGTGTTTTTAACCCACACATTATCTTTGAGGGTAGCACAAGGGTTTATCCGTTTTGGAATAAGGCTGTAACAGAACAAATTGTTTAGTTTTGTTACCCTTCGCTTTTTTTCGTTGTCCGACTCCCAGCGCTGAATTGGCTCACCAAAATCCATTAATCAGCTATTAGTCTCACTGGGGTAGAATACAGTACATGAGCAACCCTGTGCTAGGTTGACATGTATGTTATTTGTAGGCTGTGGAACAATAGTGTTATGATTGGCCTGTACACTGCTTTGAAGGACCAGTCCTGTGTTTGCAGCAGATTCATAATGCTATTATGACTGGGACATCCTCTTAGACTGAGAACAGTACGTCACTCTGCTGCTCTGCTCAGACACACTCCACCTCTGGGGTCAAGATGTTTCATAATCAAAGAAAACATTTCAGCCGAAAGACATTTTAGTTCATAATTTAGCAAGACTGCACATAATAAATGGAAACGCATAACAAATCATTTCAATGTTTGGATGTGAGCAGGGCTGTGGTGCAAGAACTTGAAATGCATGTTTCAACTGGCTCGGGTCCTACAGACTTTGAGCTCTTCGGCACGGTTATTTTTAGGCAGCCTGTTACTCCATGCTCAAGACCTACCTCTGGGTCTAGAGGCAGAGCTTTGCTCATGTCACCCAAACATAACTAATGTTTTCTAATGAATAAAATCTAAATCCTACCTCAATCATACATTACAATCATAAAGCTATTACTTAGATTGGCAAGTTTGTGTGGCTGTGAGACATGGCTAAAAATAGAGAAAACAGGAAACTACTTCCTGGTTTGGACAATTATATGTTGTTGTTGTTGTTGTTGTTGTTGTTCTATACGTGCCTTAATTGAGGAAGTAAATGTTTAGAAATGACGGTGCAATGCTCAGAGGCTTTGAGGCAGAGAAGCCACTACTTCGAGCTTCTGTTTAATGGTCAATGGTGATATTTTATTCACACACATTCACAGACACAGTTGTCTGCATCTGCCTTGTATTCACTTCCCATACAGCAAGAAACTGTAGAGCTGAGTTTATACATGATTCGGTCATTGTGGATTCACAGTTAAAAACAATAACGAAGAATCTGCACGAGACGCCAATGAAGTCTGGGCATTTGGAGACGTGGGCACATTGCACAGAGCAGGAAATTAACTATAACTGTAGGCCTACAGAAGTAAATGTTATTATTATAAAGTATTACCATATTTAACTATACACATGGCTTATGTAATATGTTTCAATATCATTTGTTAAAAATATGCGTTTATTTGTAGATTACAATTCCTACAAAAAGTGCCTCACACAACAGGAAAAATGCATTAAAATCACAGACATAACAGAAATCACAAAACAATTTAAGGCACAAAAGAGAAGAGTGCAAAGAAAAGCATTTCAGTCATATGCGCAGCTAAACAAAACTGTTTTTAGTTTAGATTTGAACATTGCCAGAGTAGCGGCCTGTCTCACATCCTCAGGAAGACTGTTCCAGATTTTAGCTGCATTAAACTGAAACGCACATTCCCCATGTTTAATCCTGACTCTGGGCACCAGCAGGAGGCCGGTCCCTGAGGTCCTCAGAGTCCGAGACAGTTCATGTGGCACTAACATGCCCAAGATGTACTTTGGTGCTAGGCCATGGAGAGACTTGTATACAAGCAGAGCTGCTTTGAAGTCTATTCTCTGAGCCTGAAGCCAGTGCAGAGACCTGAGCACAGGACTAATGTGATCGTACTTCCTGGTTCTAGTCAGGACCCGAGCAGCAGCGTTCTGGATGTGCTGCAGCTTTTTTTACAGCTCGTTTGGAGAGGCCAGGAGAATGACCCTGTGGGGGTGCCCCAAGGGTCAATCCTAAGACTCCTTCTGTTCAACCTCTACATGCTGCCGTTAGGTCAGTTGATACGCAGCGAGAATGTGTCCTATCACAATTATGCAGACGACACTCAAATCTATGTTTCACTGACGGCAGGTGAATATGGACCAGTGGATTCACTCTGTCACTGCATCCAACAGATCAGTGTGTGGATGCAAAACAACTTTCTCCAGCTGAACTCAGACAAGATTGACATCATCGTCTTTGGCCCACAGAGACAAAGAGAAAATATTGGCAGACTCGTCCTAACCGCTGACGAGGCTGCAGGAAGACACCACCTTACAGGAAAGGACCAAACTTACACCTGAATACATCAGCAAACTACAAGACATCTGTCTGAATACCACATACTTTCAATTCAGGGGACATTTTTTAAAGACAGATTCACGGCTGTGGCCAACTTGTACATGGGGCATTTTAAGAAGAAGGCACTGACCTCATTTTCAGGTATTGCTCCAAGTCTTTGGTACCGTTACGTGGATGACACTTTTGTGACAATTAATAAACAAGAGCTGGAAGCCTTCTCAGAGCACATCAATGCAGTGGACCCGCACATCAGGTTTACAAGAGAAAATGCTTAGGAGAACCATTTGGCCTTTCTTGATTGTTCCACTATCAGAGGAGAAGACGGGAAGCTCCAGACAGAAGTATATAGGAAACTCAAACACACGGATCAGTACCTGCTCTTTGGCTCTAACCACCCACTACAGCGCCACCTGGAGGTGACCAGAACACTACAACACAGAGCACAAGAGGTGCCCACCAGCTCAGAGGGCAAGAGGAAAGAGGAAA
The DNA here is from genome assembly GCA_015082035.1 of Chaenogobius annularis. Lineage (NCBI taxonomy): Eukaryota > Metazoa > Chordata > Actinopteri > Gobiiformes > Gobiidae > Chaenogobius > Chaenogobius annularis. The sequence goes on along the minus strand of BJKM01000477.1, from coordinate 87,094 downwards.
CACACGTCCGGAATGCTCTCTCAGCCTGTGGAGACCCGACCTGGGCTCTGAACAAAGTGAAGAGAATCAAAAAGCAGGACAAAAGGGACAAAAGGGAAACAGAACCAAGAAGAAGGGTGTCTCTATCCCTTATGTCTCAGGACTGTCAGAAAAACTGCAACGAATTTTTAGACAACACGAAGTCCCTGTTTATTTCAAACCAGAAACACGTTAAGACAAAAACTGGTTCACCCTAAGGACAAGATGCTTACACAGAAACAGAGCAATGTAGTGTATTCTATCCAATGCAGTGAAGAAAGTTGTAAAGAGCGGTACATAGGGGAGACTAAACAGCCACTGCACAAGAGGCTTTATCAGCACAGAAGACACTCGAGTTCAGGACCCAGAGCGCTGTGCATCTTCATCTTAAAGCAACAAACCACTCTATTGAAGACAGTGAGTTGGACATTCTGAGCAGGAAGAAAAGATGGTTTGAAAGAGTTAAATCTTTGTTAAAAAAGACAATCCTTCCTTCTTAATGGTTTAAGATTCAACATTGCGGTTGTTTATAACGGTTTGTTGAAACCCTGTAGACGACCAGGGCATTCTGATACTAATCGGGTACTCAATGAGGACGGAGCAAAAGACAGTGTACAATAGGATGTAGATGGCCCATGTCAGGGCTGATAGTAGTTTCAAGTGAAACCAATAACTCCCTTTATCAGGAGGTCTCCCCCGTTAGGCAGGGTTTACACATAGTAGGATATAAAACCCGAGTTCCCAGACTTGATTCACAGATTGAGAATTACTTTTGGATGAGAATCGAAATGTTTAGTTTTTTCTAAAACAGAGTACAGATGACTACAACTTAATCTTGTAGTTTCTACAATGAAAAATCCTGGACGAATGAGAGATTACACTGACACGTCTCATGATGTTCCAATTCCAGTGTTGCAACAAAGGGTACAGAAGCAGATTATGCACAGTATAATAATAAAAACCGACCGCTGGGCAACACACATTGTACCAACAAAAACACACAATAATCCAACAAAATAAAGTTGAATCAAAGCGGAGCCAACGCGTGTCTGTGAGCCCTGGCCCTACAAAAGATATATACAAAAATTCCAGCGAGGATTTACAAAATTACACGAAATAGAGCAAAAGAGGGAGAGCGTTGCAACGAGCAGCCGGCTCACACCAGTGCCGGAAGTATAAGTTAATGCCATGCTTTCTGATAATGTTTCCTAACGGGAGCATATAAAGAGTAAACAGAATTGGTCCGAGTACTGAACCCTGTTGAACCCTGTTGCACACCGTAGGATACTTTAGAACAGGGTGAGGAGCTCTGGTTTACATTAACAAGGTAGGGTTTAAACCACCTGAGGGCGGAGCCTCTGACACCTACATCACATTCTAACCTCTTGAGTAGAATGTTGTGGTCGATGGTGTCGAACGCTGCACTGAGGTCCAATAGAACCAGGACTGACTCTAGTCCATCTTCAGCAGCTAATAACAAATCATTTGTGACTTTAACTAGTGCAGTGTCAGTGTGTGGGGGGCTCTGGACCCTGACTGGAAAACTTCAAATAAGTTATTTTCCTGTGGCAACAAAGTTATTTAGCTACAACTCTTTCAAGGATTTTAGAGACAAAGGATCAGGTCAACAGGTCAGGATCAAGATTAGGCTTTTACAGAAGCGGTTTAATGACTGCATGTTTGAAGGACTGTGGAACATAACCACTTTTTAGTGAAGTATTTATTATATTAAGAATAGCATCTATAATTAGGGGGAGAATGTCTTTGAGGAGTCTGCTTGGAATCGGGTCTAGAATACAAGATGACGTTTTAGAGGACATAATGGCTGAAGTTCTCTCTGCTTGATCAACAGCAGTGAACCTTTCTAGTGTTACTGATGGATTTATATGGGACACTAGTTTTACAGCTTGGGCTTGTTCAGGGCGAATAGTGGGAGTAGTTTCATCTAATTTATCTCTGATTCTTTTTATTTTATTGTTAAAAAATAGAAGAAAATCATTAGAGCTGAGAGTATCTGGGATTGAGGGCTCTACTGCGCTGTGACAGTGTGTTAGCCTGGCTACAGTGCTGAAAAGAAATCTGGTGTTATTTTTGTTGACTTCTATTAAAATTTGAATAGTATCTGGTTTGGGCCTTACGCAGATTCTGCTTATAGGACAGTAGGCAGATTTTCCATGCTTTTACGTATTCTTCCGTGTGGGAACGATTAAATGGTCTTTCTAATTTTCTAACTCTTTGTTTATGTGAATGCAGTTCCTCACTGTACCATGGGGAGGCACGTTTTGGCCTAATGACCTTCTGCTTTAGCGGAGCTGCAACATCAAGAATTCATGGTCAAGTCGACAAATTGATCACTTACACTGGGACTAAGGCCGTTCTCAGCAGGATCACATGACATGATCACATGACATGTTGCTGAATATTGGCTCTATTATTTCTTTGAACTTTGAGATAGATTTTTTCCGATATTGTCCTTTTCATTATGACTTTATTTTGTGGGGTTGGATAATCTTTAAGAACAAACTGAAAGGTGATTAGGAAATGATCTGACAGTATAGGGTTTTGAGGGAAGACAATGAGGTCACTAATCTCTATTCCATATGTTAGAACAAGATCTAGAGTGCGCTTGTGACTCTGAGTCGGTTTATTTACATTCTGAGCAAAACCAATGCTATCTAACAGGGCGTTGAAAGAATTACTGAGAGAGTTATCGTTCATGTTCACGTGGATATTGAAACTCCAACTATCACTACTTTATCCCAGTCTAACACCAAGTTTGATATAAAAAGTCTGAGAACTCTGTTAAAAACTCTGAATAGGGACCAGGAGGTCGGTAAAGAACTATGAACAAAACTGCTTTTTGGTTTCTCCACTTTGAGGACATGTGATTGATCACATGACGCTTCAAATGAGCTAAATGCATTGTTAATTTTAGGACTCAAGAGTAGGCTTGAGTGTGAGATCACTGCCACACCACCACCTCGGCCTGTGCTCCTGGCGGTATGAAAGTTAACATGAGTGGGTGGAGTGGACTCATTTAGACTGACATAATCATCTTGTTGAAGCCAAGTTTCAGTGAGAGCAAGAAGATCTATGTTATAATCATTAATTAATGAATTAACTAAAAGCGATTTGGAGGGAATTTACCTCATCTTTAGCAGTCCACATTTTATATTCTTAGTTATTTGTTTATTTGTATCACTTGGGAGTGCTATTTTTATTAAATTATTTGGTTCTGATGCCTGAAATAGCGTTTCTGAGATTGGACTTTTTTGCATTATTTTCACGAGGGACACACACTGTCTCTATCTGCCTTGAGTCTGAACACTTCATTTGTTACAGAGTAGGCGAGAGCTCAGCGACAGAGGAGCATTTTAGGCTTTCCCCAAAACGCACTCTAATTGTCAACAAAGACGACATTGTTTTGAAGGTACCAAGTAGATAACCAGTAGTTGAATGCTGAACAGCGGCTGTACAGTTCAGCATTGAGCCGATTGGATAGAGGACCAGAAAATATTACGGTATCCGACATCGACTTTCAACATCGAATTCACACACCGCACCCACTTGTGATTTGAGCACCTCTTAACCAAACCATCAAAGTCCGTGCAAACAACTAAAGCATCTCAGTAAAGCACAGGGCTGGTGACAGGGGGCGCTACAAAGATGCAAAGTATGGATTTAGCAAAGAGGTTTCTCAAGCTAGATCACAGTACAATACGCATCTGAAGCAGCAGTTCTCTGACAACAACCCCGCCTCCGTGTGGCGGAGAATTCGGCTTCTCACCAATCATAAGCCCCGAGCCCCCCCTGCTGCAGACAATCGAAAACTGGCTGAGCAACTTAACACCTTCTACTCCAGGTTTGATGTGACCACCCCCTCCCCCACGGTGGCCACCTCCGCCAACCCAAACCTGGTCCCCCCCACCTCCCCCACCACTCTCTCATTTCAGGAACAGGATGTAAACAGGCTATTTCTGAAATCCAACCCCCGAAAAGATGCTGGACCAGACGGCGTCTTTAACACCTCCCTGGGGTCATGCCATGTCCCAGTCTGCTTCAAGTCTGCCATCATTGTCCCTGTCCCCAAGAAGCCCCGGATCACTGGACTTAATGACTACAGGCCTGTGGCGCTGACGTCTGTAGTCATGAAGTCATTTGAACGCCTGGTCTTGCCCCACCTCAAGTCCTTTCACCTCCTCCCTGCTGGACCCCCTGCAGTTCGCCTACAGAGCCAACAGGTCTGTAGACGACACCATCAAACCTGGCACTCCACTTCATCCTGCAGCATCTGGACTCCCGCCGGGAAACCTACGTCAGGATCCTGTTTGTGGACTTCAGCTCTGCTTTCAACACCATCCTCCCTGCTCTGCTCCAGGACAAGCTCTCCCAGCTCAACGTGCCTGCTCAACGTGCCTGACTCCACCTGCAGGTGGATCACTGACTTCCTGACAGATCGGAGGCAGTGCGTGCGGCTGGGGAAGAATGTCTCAGACACTCGGACTATCAGCACAGGAGTTCCACAGGGCTGTGTACTTTCCCCTCTGCTCTTCTCCCTGTACACAAACCGCTGCACCTCCAGCCACGACTCCGTAAAACTCATCAAGTTTGCGGACGACACCACCCTCATTGGGTTCATCTCGGACGGGGATGAGTCTGTCTACAGGAGGGAGGTAGACCGGCTGATGTCCTGGTGCAGCGGTAACAACCTGGAGTTCAACGCCCAGAAGACAGTGGAGATGATCATGGACTTCGGGAAAGTCACAGCCCCCCAGCACCCCCTCACCATGACAGGCTCTCCCATCACCACCGTGGACTCCTTCCGCTTCCTGGGCACCACCATCACCCTAGGACCTCAAGTGGGAGCCCTCCATCAGCTCCCTCATCAAGAAGGCCCAGCAGAGGATGTACTTCCTGAGGCAGCTGAGGAAAGCCAAGCTGCCAGTGCAGATGATGGTGAAGTTCTACACGGCCATCATTGAGTCCATCCTCACCTCCTCCATCACCGTGTGGTACGCTGGAGCCACAGCCAGGGACAAACAGAGACTATAGCGCATTGTGCGTTCTGCTGAAAAGATGATCAGCTGCAGACTTCCATCTCTGCAGGACCTGTACGTCTCCAGGGCTCTGGGACGAGCAGGTCGGATCACAGCTGACTCTTCTTACCCTGGACATGGTCTATTTGAACCACTCCCCTCAGGCAGAAGGCTATGAACACTCCTTAAACACCTGTCACTTTAACTGCAACTCTTCATCACTCACTGCACTGTCACTTTCTGCACTCACAACTGTAAATTTAACTGTAACTCTTGTGTACATAGTAATGCCTATTTTTATTTTATACTATAGTAATTTTAAATTTGTTTTTAATGCATGCCCTTTGGATTGAATATATGTTGTTCTTATTGTTGCTCAGTGTTTTTATGTTGCACCTTAATGCCGAGACAAGTTCCTGTGTTTTTTGAATTTTGTTCATTGACAATGGCAATAAACCCGTTCTGATTCTGATTCTGATTCTGATTGTATTAAAACACACTGCGTTTTGAAGCTTAAAATACAGAGAACACGTCTAAACAGTCCCCTGAACAAGTCTTCAATAAATTCTATAAATTAGCCAGACAGTTGTATAAACTGCAGGGTTCAAAGCATGGGGAAAAAAGTAATGGCTCAAACTCCGAAAATTAGGGAACTTTAATAAACCAGAAGTGGTTTTAGATTATTAAAAGTATGTATTTTAGTCATTCCTAGGTCTATTTATGTAAAATAAAAAGTAACTGAATGATAAAATAAAATGATAAAATATAGCAGCTGTATCTGTACAGCAGGCTTAAACTTTTCCTCCCCACATCAGAGAAACAACACAGTGCACCTGGAGGGACGATCCAAACCAACATGTCCCAGTCATAAATACCACCATCAAATGAATCAATATTATTTTTGTTACAGTATTTGGACAATCCTAATCATTTTGGAACTAAATGTAGTTTAGAATATAATTCCAGCTTTGTATAAAACAAATTGTTTTATTATGAGGGCACAGCCTATGCAGTGTAATGTAATGGAGCTGTTCTGCTCGGCTGGAGGCTCTAAACCAAACAAGCAGCATGTTCTGCTCACCACAGCTCTGTTACGGACAAGATCTGTGTACAGTATGCTGTGTACATGGATCCAAAAGTATATACTGACTTCTGCTGCAGATAAACACCTCAAACAGGGACGTGTTTCCCCTTTCTCTTGTTGGTTTTGTTTTTTCTTTACTTGGTTTAAAAAACGAATTTGTTGTTTACCTTAAAAGCACATATTGTATTAATGTATACAATAATACAAATTAAAAGTAATCCCCAAATAATGTAACTAAGTTAGTTTGTGATTCGACCCCACCCTCGTGAAGAGCCCCACCCACCCCATGACGTAGTCAATGAGCATGCTCACAAGTGAGATGAGACCAGCATAGAGATGAGACCTAACCAAAACTAACATATTACTGATTTGAAAAAATAACTTGGTGAGCACTGGATTACACGGGTGCACAAAATGAATGCATTACTTTCCTCGTTACTCTAAAAAAGTAATTTGAGTACCCCCCTCCACCTCAATAATCAGCTAATGACCTGAAAACAGCTCAGTGTCAGTCTGGAGAGACATTCGTAAGTCAAAATGTTGACAAGCTGGCCAAACCAACTTGTCAACGTCAGATCTCGTCAGATATTGGATGCTAAGCAGGGATAGGCCTGGTTAGTACTTGTATGGGAGACACATGGGGCGGTAGTGCATGTGTCCTTGGGTGAGCCACTCCCTTGCCTCCAATGCATGTGGTGTCTGAATGAGTGTGTTTGTGAGAGTGAATGTGGGACAGCGGATGGAAATGAGCCCATGGCTACAATTCTGTGCTTACAGCATGTGTGTCATGTATGTTCATTAACATGCTCTTGGCCCCCAAGATTCACTTATAGTAATCTGGTCATTTTTTTTTTCTTCTTCTCCGAATGAGATGTTTAGACTTTCATCCGAAAGTCTCTTTCAAACTGTGCATCTAGTCTGAGAACTCGGATACTTTATGCTAACCATCCACTACAGCACAAGCTGGGGGTGATCAGGACATTACAAAACAGAGCCCAAGAAGTACCCACCAGCTCAGAGGGCAAGAGGAAAGAGAAAAAACATGTCCGGAATGCTCTCTCAGCTTGTGGTTACCCTGCTTGGGCTCTTGACAAAGTGAAGAGACCCAAAAAGCAGGACAAAAGGGACAAAAGGGAAACAGAACCAAAAAGAAAGGCGGTCTCTATCCCTTATGTCTCAGGACTGTTAGAAAAACGGCAACAAATTTTTAGACAACACTAAGTCCCTGTTTATTTCAAACCAGGCAACACGTTAAGACACGCCATGCATCTTCATCTCAAAGCCACAAACCACTCTATTGAAGACAATGATTCTAAGCAGTCAAAAATATGGTTTGAAAGATGCGATAAGGAGGACATTTTTGTAAAAAAAAGAAAAAGAGAAGCCCTTTTTAAACAGAAATGGGGGTTTAAGGTTCAACCTACCGTTCATGTATAATAATGTGTTGAAGCCCTGGGATAGTAGACGCCCGGGGCATTCTGATGCTAATCAGGTACTCATCACTGATGAGGAGCTGCAGCAGCTAACAATAGGATTTCTATGGCCGATTGCAGGGCTGTCAGGGGAAACTTAAAACAGTACTGACAAATAAATAAACAGGACAGGCTATTATCAGGAGGTTCCACCTGGTGGGCCGGGCTCACTCAGAGTAGGTTAGAAGTAGTTCCCAGACTCGATTCACAGATTGAGAATGACTCTTGGATGAGAATCGAAACGTCTTGTTGTGTCTAGATGACTACAACTGAATCATTTTCTGCAGTCCGTCATGAATGCTTGATTGCATGGGTGCACTAAAATAAGATTTCTGATGGAGGGTCCGAAACCCTCTGTTTTCTATGGAGCTATTATTGTTCTGCCTGGAATCTCTCTGTTAAAGCAACAAGCAAGTGATGCCACTAGGTGAAGTAAAACATCTCTAAACTAATAAATACAAGACAGATGTTTAAATTAAACCTTTGTCTTTAAACCGTTTAATACCATACTGTGAAGTGGTTCAGGCTAAACAATTACCATACTTTTCGGACTTTAAGCCGCAACTTTTTTCCCACGCTTTGAACCCTGCGGTCATTACAACGGTGCGTCTAATTTATAGATTTTACTGGCTAACAGCCACCGGGCGGCATTCTAGCAGGAAGGGCAAGCGTTTAACACGCTGTAGAAGAAGACTTCAGTGGGGCATTAGCGCCAACACTTTGTATTTCTAATTGTGAATAAAAATCCACGTCCCTCTGCAGCAGAAAGTTTAAGTTTCAGTAGTTTTTACTTTCACTTTAGGCAAGGCAAGGCAAGTTTATTTTACGAGCACAATTCGTACACAAAGGCAATTCAAAGTGCTTCACACAACAGGAAAAAATGCATTAAAATCACAAAGACATGGCAGAATATTTTAGGACATAAAAGAGACAAAAACAAAACAGTTTTTAGCCTAGATTTGAACAATGCCAGAGTAGAGGCCTGTCTCACATCCTCAGGAAGACTGTTCCAGATTTTAGCTGCATAAAACTGAAACGCAGATTCCCCATGTTTAATCCAGACTCTGGGCACCAGCAGGAGGCCGGTCCTTGAGGTCCTCAGAGTCCGAGATGGTTCATATGGCACTAACATGTCCGAGATGTACTTTGGTGCTAGGCCATGGAGAGACTTGTATACAAGCAGAGCTGCTTTGAAAAGTCTATTCTCTGAGCCACAGGGGGGCAGTGCAGAGACCTGAGCACAGGACTAATGTGATCGTACTTCCTGGTTCTAGTCAGGACCCGAGCAGCAGCGTTCTGGATGTACTGCAGCTGTTTTAACAGCTCGTTTGGAGAGGCCAGTGAGCAGGCCGTTACAGTAGTCCTAATCTACTAGAAGACAAACGCATGGATAAGTGTCTCTCCAGGTCTGGTTTAGACACTATACTTTTGATTTTGGCAATGTTTTTTAGATGGTTAAAAGCTGCTGATGTTATTGATTTGACGTGGCTGTTAAAATTCAAGTCTGAGTCCATTATTACCCCCAGATTTCTATCTTGATTTGTAGGTTTAAAGCGAGACTCTGGAGGTGACAGTTAACAATTTCTCTTTGTTTCTGTGGGCCAAAGACGATGATTTCAGTCTTGTCTGAAGTTTCAGCTGGAGAAAGTTGTTTTGGCATCCACACACTGATTCTGTTGGATGCAGTGACAGAGTGAATCCACTGGTCCATATTCACCTGCCGTCAGTGAAACATAGATCTGAGTGTCGTCTGCATCATTGTGATAGGACACATTCTCGCTGCGTATCACACTGACCTAACTGAGCAGCATGTAGACCCAGGACGGACCCTTGGGCACCCCACAAGGTCAGGGGCATCTGGTCCGAGACACACAGTTACCAATTTCCAATGAAGTACTTACTGTCTTCCAGATAGGACTTTAACCAGTTTAGCGCAGTGCCAGTGATGCCCACCCAGTCCTCTAGTCTCTGTAAGAGGGTCCCATGATGGACAGTGTCAAAAGCAGCAGTCAGATCTAACAGAATTAAGACTGAGGCTTTGCCCGCGTCAGTGTTCAGGGTGGATTGTCATTTGTCACCTTGACAACAGCAGTCTCAGTGCTGTGATGAGGTCTAAAACCTGACTGGAAAAGATCAAATGAGTTGTTTATTAAGAGGAAATCAATGAGCTGTTGGTAAACAACCTTTTCAAGGACTTTGCCCCAAAATGGCAGATTAGAGATGGGCCGGTAATGACTCAGTACTTCGCGGCATCAAGACTGCTCTTCTTTAGGAGAGGCTTTATGACCGCAGTTTTCAAAGACATTGGGAATGTTCCAGATTGGAAGCGACATGTTAACTATGAAGAGTGAGTGGTGCTAAACAAACTGTTCAGCACAGACTTTAGAAATCTGGAGGTCACACATGGAGGCAGCATGTAGATGAACTCAGACTGGTGATGATCTCCTGGACAGTTTTGTCAGTTACAGGTGCAAAGTGAGGTCAGCTCTAAGTGCGTAGGTGGTTTGAGGGTTATTTTTTGCATTGTAGAATTGATAGCATTTTTTAATGCCCTGAACTTTGTCATTAAAAGAATAATGCAAACTCATTACACTTGGATGTGGAAATGAGTTCTAACGGCAGCTGAGCTGGAGGGTTTGTTCATCTTGTTTACTGTGGCAAACAGGACACGCGAGTTTGTTACTGCAGCTTCCAATTATTTCAAGAAAATATCCTTCCCTAGTTCTACATAAAATGAGGTTGTACATGTACAACTCTCTCTCGTAAATTCTCTTTTTGAACCTGGAGTTTTGACTTGCACATTTTCCGTTTGGCCCGGCGGCACTGCCTTTTCTGTGCTCTGACCGAATCATCATTTCTCCATGGCGCCTTCTGTTTATTTTTAACATTATTTTAGCCTTCATAGGGGCAATGGTGTCGAGAACATTCAAAACACTAGATGTAACAGAGTTCAACAAATCATTTACATTAGAACATGAGACATTTCCATAAACAGTTTTCCCGTGCTGTAATTTATGTGTCTCCTCCGGACAACTGCAGGACCAGCCGGAGGTTTGGGAAAACAGACAGGTCAAAGGAAGACAACAGAAATGATCAGACAGAGGCAACATCGAACCACATTGACGTTTGAAATATTAACCCCTTTGTAATTAGAAGATCTAGAGTGTGCCCTCTGCTGTGGGTGGGGCCACTCACAGCGCCTGAGTAAGACCGAAAGTTTCAAGGACAGCATGAAGCTCTTTAGCGTTTCTGTCACAAAATATTATCAACATGAACATTGAAATCACCTGTTATAATCAAACCATCAAAGTCTGTGCATACGACTGAAAGCATCTCAGTAAAATTATCAATAAAAACTTTTTGCAGTGCTGAGGAGGCTTGTATAAAACAATGAAGAGAATGGATGGAGACTGTTTTAGCTCAATTTTAAGGGCTACGAACTCAAATGTTGAAAACACACCCAAAGGACAACCTGAGGGTAACTATTTCATTTCTAACAAAAGCACACACACCTCCTCCCTTTTTGTTTTCTCGTGTTTCAGATTCAAACATAAAGTTGGGTGGAGCAGATTCTACAACGTATGTAACGAATGATTTGTTACATAAGGATCTGACATTTAGAAGTTTCAGACTAGTTTCAGTGGGACTGAGAGTTATCTTTTTTGCAAGGGAATATGAATCAAATTTCTCACATTGGGGAAGCCTGACTCGCATTTTGTTTTCCGCGTCTTTAACAGCCCAAAACAAAAGTACTCGCTGGAGGGAGCGCAGTTTGTCATCTCTGTTGATCTAAAATGAGAGAGTTGAATATTTCCCTGTCTGTCTGTTCCTGACCTGGTGAAGTCTCTCCTGCTCTGCTTCTGGTGTGAAGGACTGCACTGTTACACGCAGCAGGAACACCACTACACACACTCCACATGTGTTATTGGGATCTTTGAGATTTGAATCAATTGTATTTCCCTGGATTACATGCAAAGCAGGTATGGCCACGCTTCTTGCACTTTTCTTACGCATTTTTAGGGACAATAAACCTAATAAGTTGACTATGTTTACAAAATCATCCTAAAAATACAACAAATTAGATAATTGTATGTACAAAAATGAAAACAAAACATGTCAGCTACTGTATCTGTATTGGCTGAAAAACACTGACCTATTGTCTTTTACAGTGAGTGCAGCAGACTTATATATGAGCTGTAAATATCATGACCACACACACGCACACAAACCCACGCACACAAACCCACGCACACAAACACACACACACACACACACACACACACACTTATTTCCTATATGAAGAAAGCAGGCAGGAATTCAGGAAGTGGTCCATTCTCCCCCGAGCCCCTTACTGTAGCAGGAGAACAGAGCTGAAGGGTGCGGTGTGCAGACTGTGGAGGGAGGGCCCTACGGGACAGGACACGCTGAGGGTCATGCGATTCTTATGTTTTATGTTTTGTATTTGAATTGTGTAGGTGAATTCTGCAGTAAACATGACTCAATGTTTTTACCTCATGTGCATAAATCAGTGGGTGTCGTTTTATTTGTTGTTTTTATCTCCCGTTATTCAATACTTCAAAATGCATAGTAAAAATAAGGTGATGGAAATACAGTCACACTCGAAAACTACTAACTCTAAAAAACGACACTCACCGTCAGTGTAGCCACCTCGCTGCTTGTGTCTGAACCAGAAGGCCTCCTCACAGACACATACCAAAGAAAATTAAGAAAGCAGCTTTTAATGTCAGCCAATCATAGCTGGAACACTTACACAACAGCCCGCATTGGCAGGCTTATCTAACCTCCAAACTCCACAGCTCATGGGGCCACTTTCTGACTAAGGTGGATAGAGTAGTCAGCACTAATGGAAAAAATACTGTTACTTCAAAATAGAAGCAGTACAAAGCCAAGGTCCAAGGAAATATTGGCTAAAAACACATTTGAATCTACTGCTCACGTAAAGGCAATTATAAGAGTCACATCTGGACATAACATCTGATTTTCAATTTGAGGTTTATGCAATTTTTTAGGTTTAGGCTAAATTTAAATCTGGTATGTTAAAAGGTATAGACACAAAAATTGTAACAACAAAATCATATCTGATTGAACAAAAACCTGTTGAATCATTTAATTTTGTAAACATAACGCTTTAGTGACTTGTTATGTAGGAGAGAAGTATGTGGTCTAGAAACTACTCGAACTACTAGAACTAGAACTACTACTTCTACTACTACTACTACTTCATGTGCTGCCTGGTGGTCAAGTGGTTAAGGCGGCAGCACACATGCTGCAGTGTCGTGAGTGGGAATCCTTGCTCTGACAATTAACTGTCCTCCCTTCTCTCATCCCCATTTCATGCTCAGCCATGCTGTCCATTCCCGCACAAGTGATGAATAACTGCGTCTTTGCAAATAAAAAATAATAAAAAAAATAAATAAATAATAAAGCCAAGCCAAAGTGAAGGAGCTCCAGGAGAAATGGACCAGTGGCTCTGGTGTGGAGACAAAGAAAAGCTTGTCCAAATGTTCACCCAATTACAGAAAATTGCTACTCACGTTGCCAGCCCTAAAATGCTGTGCATGGTGAAGTTGCTTGTATGAACTTTCGATGGTGTAGCCCCTGGGACTCCAACATGCACCAAGCAATATGGCTTGGCCCACGGTCCATTTTCCCACACTTAAAAATGTATTGTTTAAGATGCATCATCTGCTAAACTACGGCATCTACGCCACTGTTCACTGTGGGCCAGAGAGCTTGGTGAACTGTGTGTTCTGCTATTTAACAGGGAACATTACATGCAGTGACACTGGAGGACACTGTGCACTAGGTTAAGACCTCATTGGATGCATTTAGGCGCGTCTTAATCCATTTCCTCATTAGGCTCATTTCTCTGAATATGAGGCTGATTGTAGTTTGAATCTTAACATAAAGAGAGTCCATAATCTCTCTGTGTCTGCCTTCCTCCACATCTGCCCTGCTCCTCTGTGTCGCAGACAAGAGCAAGCAAGAGGGAGGGAGAGAGGAGAGAGCAGAGAGAGACAAGAGCGAGACAGAGACACGAGAGGGAGAGAGAGAGCGGGGGGAGAGATACAGAGAGAGGAGAGAGCGGAGAGAGAGAGAGAGGGAGAGAGGGAGAGAGAGAGAGAGAGAAAGGGAGAGAGAGATAGAGAGAGAGGAGAGAGCGGAGAGAGACAAGAGCGAGACAGAGACACGAGACAGAGACACGAGAGGGAGAGGGAGAGAGAGAGAGAGAGAGAGAGATGCAAAGAGATAAATCAGGGAATGTGGAGTTGAAGAAGTCCCATGGTTTTGGGTATTGTGTCCTCTGACCCCATCACAAGGCCTCACAGTCAACTGTTACATAAGTCTCTCTCTCTCTTCTCCTCATGACTTTAAACAGGATGTCCAAATAGTTTGTTTAAATGTACCCAAGTCCCAGCTGGTGCCGCCTAGTCAAACATGAAGAAACATTTCCTGAGTGCACAAATGTACAGATGCTGCCTCCCCATGCTGGAGTCTGTTATTGTAAACTCAGCAAATGCAATTGCCAACACTTATCAGTTCAATGGATTCTCTACTCCTGAACAATCGACACCAGCCTTTACGTAATACTGCAAATAGATTTCGTTTAAAAGCTTGTGAACAAAAACATTCTAAATCCAGAATGGAGGCAAAAGTGAAGTGGAACATAATGTGATATATTGTGTGTGTGTCTGTCTGTGTGTGTGTGTGTGTGTGTGTGTGTGTGTGGTGATGTTTCAAAATAATAATAATAATAATAATAAAGATTTCAACAGCCTTGTTTAGTTCATATGTTTTGATTTGTTGTTTGATTGTTTTCCAGAAAGTACAGGTACAGATTTTACCCAGGGATTCTCAGTTTCCTCCACTTGACTTAACCCTTTTTCATCTGCCAGTAAAGCCTGTACAGGAACCATCAGCATCACATTACACTCAAAATAGTTTTGTTGATCTTCATATTCTGGGTCACACCAGCAAAGGTCTGATTTGAGCTGATATAAAGTAGTTTCTCAGACAAGGTAAACCCCAGCCTCCTTTTTCGTTTGATAGTTGTAAAGTTTGAATCAGATTTAAGGTTTTTTCCCTTGTCATACAAGTCTTGATATTGTTTTATTCCACTCATCATTGGGGATGGAAACTGGAAGAGTCTGGAACAGAGAGAAAAACCTGGGCAAAACATTCATTTTTAGAGTTTGGAATAAGTATGGAATAAGAATACATTTTTCAAGATCTTTTTTTAAAGTATTAAAAAGAGGGGTATCATTTTTCTTGTTTTTGATTGTCTAAGAAATCGGGCCAATGGTTAGTACAACGTACAAAGCAAACAGGAGGGGAAACCAGGCACAGCCCTGCCTCACCCCTCTTTCCAGAGTCAGCATATCTGTCAGATGACCATTGATTTTGGTCGTAAAGAGCCCCAATATTTTTTATAATTTGAAATTTGTTTAGAACTTTAAATACACAGAATCAAAAGCTTTCGCAGTGGCGTTTTTAAAAAATGTTTTATTATGTGTAAGAATCGTCTTCTGTTGTCTTGTGTTTGTCGTTAAATGAATCCTGCCTGATCATTGTGGATTAAGTTTGGGAGTATTTGTTCCATTCTTTTGGACATAATTGAGGTGTAGATACGATAGTCCACATTCAGAATAGGAATGGGTCTGTATGAGGCACAGTCAAGTCGGTCCTTCCCCTCTTTAGGTATCGGAGGGATCTGAGCTTTTTTAAGTGCCAAAAAAAGTTGATAAAGGCGAAAGGGTAAGTGTGTCTTTTAGAGCTTTATACCTCCCTGTGGTGAACTTGTCACTCCCTGGCAATTTAATGTATTTAAGTCTCTTGACTGTTCCAATTCTTTTATTTCAGGACCTAATTTTTTATTTTATTCTTCGGTCATAACAGGCAAATTGAGTGTGTCCAGAAAAGAATTGATTGTTTAGAAATTGTTCTGTGTGTTTTTTAAGTTACCAGGCAAATCATTTAGAATTTTTTATCCACTCTCATAATATCTTTGATTGGTAAAGAGCATCTTCTTAACCATTTCCTGTGAGGTCAGCTCAATGAGTTATCATTTCTGTGTTTTAATTTTTGAGGATTTCCCTTCTTAAAATGGCTGGTCCATTCATCTTTCCGAAGATGGCTTCCACTGCCTGAGCAGGTCTAACATCGGTCTAGTCATTTTAAACGAATCAGCCAAATTCTTCGTGCTACATGGGACATTTCTAATTACTTAGCACTTTTTTCATTTTTTTATCATTTTTTAGAGGTTTTATTGACTCACTTGAAAACAAAGGCCTACACTGCCAGCCATGCCCCCTGGGGAAACCCAGTCTCCCTTAAAATCGGACAATGTGAACAAGGGGGAAACAATCACTCATCTGGAAAAAGAGATTGTTCGACTATCCACCGAACTAAAGAAGAAAGAAGAAATGATATCCAAACTTATGGATGTTGCCATCGGACAGCACACACGGATAGCATCGCTCAACAGCGCCCTAATGACAATGGAGTGATGTGGGACCCGCATGGTTCCCCTCAGCCATCCTGCTCAATGCCTCGCTCCAGGTTACCCCGAGATGAGTCAGCGGTACAAAAGAAATGAAGCAGACGCACGCTTGGAGCTACAATTGTCCCCAGTCTAAGCCTCACAAACCGTTGTTCTGCACTGGCAAATGACTCACCTGCTCCAGCCGCGGGGTCAGACGGTTTCCAGTTTGGATTCACATGTTGATTTCCAGGCTCTCCGGAAAGGTGTCCCGAGTCACCTGTCCACAAAAACTATGGATCCGGTGCGTCCCGAGGCAGCCACCTCGACCTCCATCTTCACCTCCTCTGAGTCCATTGGGTTTCTTAAGACTTCTGAAGGGCGCACAAAATCATTGACCAGACTGAACGTAATCAGAGAGACAGTCTTAAGACGATCCAGCGGTCCTCAGCGCCATAGCCATGGGCAGGGCACAGAAAAGAGAGTGCCGCGGAGCGGAGCGATAATGTAAAAGCTCCAGGTTCCTTATGAAATATGCACAGGAAAAATATCTGCATACAACCAATTACTATGTAGAACAAGAGAAAGGTATTTCTCAGAAATAATTAGAAATAGTAATAACAACTCCCGCGTTCTGTTAGCGACAGTAAACAGACTGACAAACCCTCCAGCTCCAAGTGCTGTTGGAACTCATTTCCAACACTCAGTGAGTTTGCCACCTTTTTCAAGGACAAGGTCCAAACATTAAAATACCATCAATCCCAGGGGGCAACAACACGCAGTTCAACCGCCAGTTAAACACGTGGAGCTGCCTCACTTTGCCACCTGTGGCTTGAAAAACTGTCCAAAGAGACCATCACCAGCCTGTTACTTCTACTTGCTGCCTCGACATGTTGCCACTTGACTTTTAAAGTCTGTGCTGAGTAGTTTGTTCATTCACTTAAAATAGTCAACTATGTCACTTAAATCTGGAACATTCCCAACAGCCCTGAAAACTTGCCTGTTACTAAAGCTTTTGCATTTTATTTTATTTTATTTTTTCTGTTGTGTGAAGCATTTTGATTTGTCTTGTGTACGAATTGTGCTTTACAAATAAACCTTGCAGTTCCTCCTAATTAGTGACTCCATTGAGGTCTTCCAATCGCATCACAGCACTGAGACGGCTCTCGTTACGGTAACAAACGACATCGATACTGATGCAGGTGAGGCCTCTGTTTTAGGCGTGCTGGATCTCAGTGCTGCATTTGACAACGTCCAGATCATGGATTCTTCTACAGAGATTGGAGGACGTGGTGGGCATCACTGGTATGGCCCTGGGTTGGTTGATGGTCCTACCTTGAAAACAGGAAATACTTTGTTGAGATTGGGGACTGCGTCTCTGATAGCATGGCGCTGACCTGTGGGGTTCCCCAAGGGTCCATCCTTGGACCCCTTCTGTTCAATCTGTACATTGCTTTGCCGGTTTGGACATTAAATACAAAAACAGTGGTGTTGTCCCATCACAATGATGCAGACGACACTCAGATCTATGTGTCACTGACGGCAGGTGAATAGCTGACCAGTACGTCACGCCTAGATTACTGCAACTCTCTTTATTATGGTCTCGATCTGACCTCTCTTAAACGCTTGCAGTTAGAACAAAACACGCGCGCCCGGCTGCTCACAGGTACAAGCGTCACCCACACTTGACTCCAGTCCTGCCATCGCTGCACTGGCACAGGTACAATGCCACTATACGTCGAATCCAGTCCTGCATCACCAGGGTACCGTCACCCCACTGGCTCACCTGGCACAGGTACAAGGCGTCACCAACACAAACTGGACTCCAGTCCTTGAGTCATTCACCGCACTGGCACAGGTAACAAACAGGCTCACCAACACTTGACTCCAGTCCTGGCTCCATCACCGCACTGGCCACAGTACAAGGCGTGCACCAACACGTTGACTCCAGTCTGACACACCCACTGGCACAGGTACAGGCGTCACCAACACGTGATCCAGTCCTGGGCATCACACGCACTGCACAGGTACCAAGGCGGTCACCCGCCCACATGCTCCAGTCCCTGGCATCACCGCACTCAAGTACAAGGTCGTCACCAATACTGACTCCATCTGCATACCTCGCACTCGGCACAAGTACAAGGCGTCACCCAACACGTGACTGCCACAGTCCTGGCATTCACCGCACTTGGCAACAGGTACAAGGCGTCACCAAACACGGTGACTCCATCCTCGCACACGCACTGGCACAGGCACGAAACGCGTCACCAACACGTGAACTCCAGTCCTGCATCATCACACGCACTGGCACAGGTAACAAGGCGTCACCAATACGTGACCTCCAGTCCTGGCATCACCGCACTGGCACAGGACAAGCTCACCATACGTGACTATCCAGTCCTGCATCACCGCACTGCACAGAATAGCTCACCAACACGTGACTCCATGTCCTGCATCACCGCACTGCACAGGACAAGCGTCACCAAACGTGACTCCAGTCTGGCACACCGCACTGGCCAGCAGCGAGAAGGCGTCCCACACGTGACTCCAAGTCCTTGCATCACACCGCAACTGGCACATGTACAAGCTTTGGGTGTTCGACTGGCAACACGTAGCTCCACTTTTAGTGCCGTGAGGTTGCCAATCACCGCACTGTCACACGGTGAACAAGCTTTTGGTGGTCACCAACACGTCACTCCGATCTATCCTTGGTTGGGCATCAACCGCACTCACATGGGTTACTCAAGGCTTGTTTCATGTGGTGTCATTCACTCATAGATTTCGACTGGTTTTACCCAGTTTATTTATTTTGGAGTTTCCTTGGGCGTATTCGAACCGCACTGGCACAGGTACAAGGCGTCACCAACATGACTCCAGTCCTGGCATCACCGACTGGCACAGGTACAAGGCGTCACAACACGTGACTCCAGTTCCTGCATCACACGCACTGGCACAGGTACAAGGCGTCACAACACGTGACTCCAGTCCTCGCACACCGTGCACTGGCACTGGTACAGCGTCACCCAACACGTGACTCCAGTCCTGGCATCACCGCACCTGGCACAACAAGTACAAGGCGCACGTGACTCCAGTCCTGGCATCACCGCACTGGCACAGGTACAAGCGTCACCAACACGTGACTCCAGTCCTGGCATCACCGCACTGGCACAGGTACAAGGCTGGTCACCACACGTGACTCCAGTCCTGCATCACCGCACTGGCACAGGTACAAGGCGTCACCAAACGTGACTCCAGTCCCTGGCATCACCGCACTGGCACAGGTACAAGGCGTCACCAACACGTGACTCCAGTCCTGGCATCACCGCACTGGCACAGGTACAAGGCGTCACCAACACGTGACTCCAGTCCTGGCATCACCGCACTGGCACAGTACAAGGCGTCACACGTGACTCCAGTCCTGGCATCACCGCACTGGCACAGGTACAAGGCGTCACCAATACAGTGACTCCAGTCCTGGCATCACCGCACTGGCACAGTACAAGGCGTCACCAAACACGTGACTCCAGTCCTGGCATCACCGCACTGGCACAGGTACAAGGCGTCACCCAACACGTGACTCCAGTCACTGGCATCACGCACTGGCACAGGTACAAGGCGTCACCAACACGTGACTCCAGTCCTGGCATCACCGCACTGGCACAGGTACAAGGCGTCACCAAACGTGACTCCAGTCCTGGCATCACCGCACTGGCACAGGTACAAGGCGTCACCAATACGTGACTCCAGTCCTGGCATCACCGCACTGGCACAGGTACAAGGCGTCACCAACACGTGACTCCAGTCCTGGCATCACCGCACTGGCACAGGTACAAGCGTCACCAACACGTGACTCCAGTCCTGCATCATCACCGCACTGGCACAGGTACAAAGGCGTCACCAACACGTGACTCCAGTCCTGGCATCACCGCACTGGCACAGGTACAAGGCGTCACCAATACGTGACTCCAGTCCTGGCATCACCGCACTGGCACAGGTACAAGGCGTCACCAAACGTGACTCCAGTCCTGGCATCACCGCACTGGCACAGGTACAAGGCGTCACCAACACGTGACTCCAGTCCTGGCATCACCGCACTGGCACAGGTTACAAGGCGTCACCAACACGTGACTCCAGTCCTGGCATCACCGCACTGGCACAGGTACAAGGCGTCACCAACACATGACTCCAGTCCTGGCTATCACCGCACTGGCACAGGTACAAGGCGTCACCACACTGACTCCAGTCCTGGCATCACCGCACTGGCACAGGTACAAGGCGTCACCAATACATGACTCCAGTCCTGGCATCACCGCACTGGCACAGGTACAAGGCGTCACCACACATGACTCCAGTCCTGGCATCACCGCACTGGCACAGGTACAAGGCGTCACCAACACGCTCCAGTCCTGGCCACCGCACTGGCACAGGTACAAGGGCGTCCAACACGTGCAGTCCTGGCATCACCGCACTGGCACAGGTACAAGGCGTCACCAACACGTGACTCCAGTCCTGGCATCACCGCACTGGCACAGGTACAAGGCGTCACCAACACGTGACTCCAGTCCTGGCATCACCGCACTGGCACAGGTACAAGGCGTCAACCAACACGTGGACTCCAGTCCTGGCATCACCGCACTGGCACAGGTACGGTACAAAGGCGTCACCAACACGTGACCTCCAGTCCTGGCATCACCGCACTGGCACAGGTACAAGGCGTCACCCAACACGTGACTCCAGTCCTGGCATCACCCGCACTGGCACAGGTACAAGGCGTCACCAACACACGTGACTCCAGTCCTGGCATCACCGCACTGGCACAGGTACAAGGCGTCACCACAAACACATGACTCCAGTCCTGGCATCACCGCACTGGCACAGGTACAAGGCGTCACCACACGTGACTCCAGTCCTGGCATCACCGCACTGGCACAGGTACAAAGGCGTCACAACACGTGACTCCAGTCCTGGCATCACCGCACTGGCACAGGTACAAGGCGTCACCAATACGTGACTCCGTCCTGGCATCACCGCCTGGCACAGGTACAAGGCGTCACCCAACACGTGACTCCAGTCCTGGCATCACCTGCACTGGCACAGGTACAAGGCGTCACCAACACGTGACTCCAGTCCTGGCATCACCGCACTGGCACAGGTACAAGGCGTCACCAACACGTGACTGGCCAGTCCTGGCATCACCGCACTGGCACAGGTACAAGGCGTCACCAACACGTGACTCCAGTCCTGGCATCACCGCACTGGCAGGTACAGGCGTCACCAACACGTGACCCAGTCCTGGCATCACCGCACTGGCACAAGGTAAACGTCACCCACGTGACTCCAGTCCTGGCATCACCGCACTGGCACAGGTACAAGCGTCACCAACACGTGACAGTCCTGGCATCACCGCACTGGCACAGGTACAAGGCGTCACCAACACGTGACTCCAGTCCTGGCATCACCGCACTGGCACAGGTACAAAGCGTCACCAATACGTGACTCCAGTCACTGGCATCACGCAGGCATCACCGCATGGGCACAGGTACAAGGCGTCACCAACACGTGACTCCAGTCCTGGCATCACCGCACTGGCACAGGTACAAGGCGTCACCAACACGTGACTCCAGTCCTGGCATCACCGCACTGGACAGGTACAAGGCGTCACCCAACACGTGACTCCAGTCCTGGCATCACCGCACTGGCACAGGTACAAGGCGTCACCAACACGTGACTCCAGTCCTGGCATCACCGCACTGGCACAGGTACAAGGCGTCACCAACACGTGACTCCAGTCCTGGCATCACGCACTGGCACACCAGTACAACTGGCAGGTCACTCAATACGTGACTCCAGTCCTGGCATCACCGCACTGGCACAGGTACAAGGCGTCACCAATACGTGACTCCAGTCCTGGCATCACCGCACTGGCACAGGTACCAAGGCGTCACCAATACGTGACTCCAGTCCTTGGCATCACCGCACTGGCACAGGTACAAGGCGTCACCAATACGTGACTCCAGTCCTGGCATCACCGCACTGGCACAGGTACAAGGCGTCACCAATACATGACTCCAGTCCTGGCATCACCGCACTGGCACAGGTACAAGGCGTCACCAACACATGACTCCAGTCCTGGCATCACCGCACTGCACAGGTACAAGGCGTCACCAACACATGACTCCAGTCCTGGCATCACCGCACTGGCACAGGTACAAGGCGTCACCAACACACAGTCCTGGCATCACACAGGTACAAGGTCACCAATACATGACTCAGTCCTGGCATCACTGCACTGGCACTACAAGGCGCACCCAACACATGACTCCAGTGGCATCACCGCACTGGCACAGGTACAAGGCGTCACCAACAAACACACTGTGGTATTTTCAGACGCATGCAGTATATCTGGCAAGACATTGAGCCTTAAGGTTCTTAATCCAAAGAGTTTCCAGTTTTCAAA
Source organism: Chaenogobius annularis (assembly GCA_015082035.1). Taxonomy (NCBI): domain Eukaryota; kingdom Metazoa; phylum Chordata; class Actinopteri; order Gobiiformes; family Gobiidae; genus Chaenogobius; species Chaenogobius annularis. Next base: position 64,527 of record BJKM01000477.1, on the reverse strand, counting down.
AAGTAGAAATTTCTGTATTGACAGAAATTTAAGGAGGCATTTTAGGCTGTGGAGAGGAATATGCATCAAACATGAATGAATGAAACAAAGCCATTTTAGATGAGAAAACCACATTATGAGATGGTTACGAGTCTGTGTGGGAGTGTTGGTGTCCTGTGTCCTGCAGTGAGCCTGTTATATCTCTGTGTGCTGCCTCTGATCTCCACTTACAGCTCTTCAAACGCCCTCACTGCACTCTGCTCTGCTCTGGGCTGACTCCGTGGCCCTGGTCACCATCCTACTGCCACTAATCCATTCAGAAAATGATCTACGTGTGATTCAGATCAGCAATAAAACACATCTGTCCTGCCAAAGGAGATTTATGAACTCTATTATGAAGTGTTTGCGATGCAATATTGCAATTTATAGTAAACAAACTCTTAACTAATGATTTGGTATTTTATAGTTTATTACTAAGTAAAAGAAAGTCTTCTTTAAAGGACGCATATTCTGTATTATTTGAATGGTTTTGTCCTTTTAAAACGTGCTCTTATGTATTTTGCTTTGGCATCTCATGTTTTAGAAATTGTTCTGTAAAGCAGACTTTCACTCAGTCAGGCGTTCCCTCCTTAGGATTGGCGTTAGCATGTCATCTACTGGCAGCAGAGGACATTAACTTGGGGAAATAAACAAAAGCTCCCGACATGCTAATATAAGCATGCATTTATAGTGAAATGTGATTTGCATACGTGTTCATTAAGGTTTAAAAATGGTACATTTATTCATAATTCCTGACCATTGCTGATGAACACACAAATAATTCAAGCTATTCATCTAATTTGTAAAGTACTCTCTGTCACCTTGAACTAAATAGTCACCCCTCTCAGATGACCTCTTTGTAATCATTTGTATTCTAATTGACTGATTTGTTTTATTCTTATATTGTTTCCTTGATTCTGATTAGTTAGAATTTGTATATCTATATAGCTAACTAATAATGGGAATGTTATATTTGTTTTTTTTATGTTGTGATTGGCACATTTCAGGAATAGCATGTAATATTGTCTCCAGCCAAGTTAATCTTCAGTACATCTAACTCTAATTGTCTGCTATATTATTGTTTGCTTTTAAAAAAAGGTGCACAATGTAATGTTTCTGGTGGAGAGTCTGCCACCTGCTTCTTTCCATGGAGAGGAGATTTGTCTGGAAAGTTCCACAATACAGCAACAAACGTGTCTGGAGAGGGCAGGCCTTCTTACAGAATGAATGCATGTTTTTAGATGTATTTATTTTGTAATGAATTGAATCCATGACATAACAGAGACATACTGATGGGGAAGTCACACACACAAACTCCAAAATGCGCACACAAATTCAAAAGCATGCACAAAACTACAAAGCATGCACACAGTTTCCAAAACACGCACACAAACTCAGAAACACACACAAATTCCGAAACATACACAATAATTTAAAAACGCACACAGATTCAGAAACCTGAACACAAATTCCATAATCCGCATGAAATTTTAAAAACCCACACACAAATTTACAATTAAAAAACATGCACACAAAACACACAAATACACTCAAACACCAAAACACACACAAACACGCACACACAAAAATATGCGCACACACACCCACACACACACACGCACACCCACACAAACTCAAAACACACATACAAACACACACTCGAATAGATGCACACATAAAAAAACATGCACACAAATAAGAAAAAACACACACAAGGAAATTTACAAAAAAAAACACAGATTCAAAACACGCACCCTGGCGCCCTCTAGTGGCTACAGTTGCATTGTGTACGTTTTGAAAATAGTGCTAAATTGCTTTCACTTGTTTTTTTTCGTTTCATGATAAAACGATGTCCAAAAACATCTAATCAAATAAATATTCCGAGTACAATTTCCTTTTTGCAGTAGCTTGTGTTTGTGCCCGTGTGCTGCTGTTGTATAACTTTATTTACATTTCTCAGAGGTAATTGGGCCAGTAGGGTACAGCCGCGATCCCAGAGACGATTACAAAGAAGGAAGGCGGGGCTACAGCAGGGAGGGGCCACAGGAGGATGATGTCATTGCAGCCTGCACAACATGAGGGAGGAGAGCCAGAACTACAGGACAATGTGTGTGGAACTGATCTAATGGAGCATACATTATGTAAAACCTAGTTTTTTGTCATTATTTAGGATTTGAATCATTGTCTTAAGTTTTATGTATAGAAAACAATAATTCAGCCCAACTTCTGAGTATAAAAAGTTGTAGCTGCCAGCAGAAGGCACAAGGAGTCGAAAGTTGAGAGTGAAAGTCAAGTCATTATGTTTTAAAATGAAAATTCGGCTCTGACAATCCAATATAAGTGAATACATATTATGAAGTATTGGCAAAAGGCCAACACTCTAATGACATGATACAATACAATCTAAATTCTGGAATAGAGGCAAAAGTGAAATGGAACATAATGCAATTTCAATGAGCAAAGGATTATAATCAATCAGATACATGAGTGATATCAGAACCTGATACCTGGCGTTGGATTTCACAGCATTTATTAAAAAAAAGACATTTGGCATTTAGGCCAAATTCTGATTTTTTGGTTTTAATGAACAAATACTTTCAAAATGCACAAGTATTTAATTTGACATCTACAGGTATATTACCTACTTTACCACATATTAGAATATTATAATATAAAAACGCAGACATGGTTTGGGTAAGATTTAGCAGTCGCTGATTTTGCAGAAAACACATCTGGCGTCGGAGCAGGTGCATAAACAACTGCAATGTCCACGTTTCTGGCATTTGCCACCAGGGCAAGAGAAAGGTAATTCATTTGTAAAAAGACTGAACAGCAACGGTCCAATTACAGAGCCTTGTGGACTGCTCTTTTAATGTTTAAAAAAGATTTGTCCTGAGCCATTTTAACACACTGATCTGGATTTGAAGTAAGATGCAAACCAATGTACTGCCTCTGGACACATTTTGAACTGTGACATTTTAGATGAATGCAGATTATGGTTCAATTATGGTCAAATCTAAAAATATGGCCCCCACCACCACTGCAGGGAGTTTGACAGCTTGAAATGTGCAATTTCAGTGGAGTATCCCGCTTTAAAACCAAACTGTTGGGGGTGTGTGAGTTGTTCTTTTTAATTGTTTGGCGACAGTGTTTTCAATTATTTCAAATACAATTGGTAAAATGGATATGTAATTAAACAGGCTGTCTTTGGCTCCTGATTTGATTTACTGCTTTTTTCCATGCAGTAGGAAATATACAGGAACTAATTCAAAGATTAATCAGGGGGTCAACGGTTTAACTAAAGCAATTTGAATTTTTAAAAAAACAATAGCTGTTTGCTATATATATATATATATATATATATATATATATATATATATATATATATATATATATATATATTATATATATATATATATATATATATATATATATATATATATATATAATGTATGTATATATAATTATACATAAATCTCTAATTTTGAAAAGAAAATCAGCTACTGTTTCAGCTATTTTGAAATGTTCAACAGTCAAAGTTTTTTGTTATTTCTTCTACTGACTGCACAAATGATGTTCGTTAGTAATGAAGCTGTTTTTGTACTTTTACTGTTTAATGGTAATTTCCCTAATGTGCTTATGTTTTGGTGTTTTATTGGTTCAATTATATAAATGTTTCCAACGGGAGTTATTTCACAAGTATAATTTGTTGTTTGCTTTACGAAGTTCTTGTACTACTTTATTTCTCAAGCTTTTCTATGTTGGGTAGTCAGTATTAAGCTTTGTGTGTAAGATTTCTTTATTAATTGTTTATCCATCGTATGGAATTGTCTTTTTGTTTAGATTTTTTTGCTGCATATATTTTCCCATTAACATCCTCATCAGTTAAAAATTATATTTCTGATTAACTAAAATGCATTATTATATAACACACTGTAACAAAGTTTTAACATTTTTTATTTATTTTTTTCTATATAGATTATACTTTTTTTTCCACAGTTAATAAAACTGTTAACAAAAAACATATATATTTTTAATGTATGATGTTGACACATTTTACTCATTCTCAAAAATGATTCATTTTGAAATTGTGATTTTATCCCTGATTGCAATAAATTAATAGTTTCTTCAGATACATTATTAATAATAAATAAAATAATTTTTATGTTTATTAAATTAACCTTAAATATATTGAGTGGCCATTTCGGTAATGCTAACTATATAGATTATTATAAAAAAAATTGCATGTATTTGTTAATCTAATTGTAACAAAAATAATAAACTTATTATATAAATTATCAGGACATTTCAGGACATCAAACTGTTCCCAAACTGCCATAAAACACAAATTATAAAATGATTACTTTCTCAAGGAGCACAACAGTTTCTGCTCTGTTTTTGAGTCTGGGATGTCTGCACAGTTCAGGTTTGATGCCCCAAATTCAGGTCTGTAAACTACCCATGTCTCCCAAACCCTGCAAATATTTCATACACAAATCTGAATTTTTACTTTCTAATAAGAATGATGACGGCGCTGGAACCGTGGACGCGGTGTAAACCTTGGGAACCTCCGCATGCTGACTTGTGCTGAGAGTTTGACTAACCAGGATACGATCCCTTCATGTGGCTCTGTTCAATACACGGTCGCTAGCAGGAAAGGCGTTCGTGTTAAATGACTTCATTTCATCTTGTCAATTGGACCTGCTTCTTCTCACTGAAACGTGGATTCAGAGTGGTGAGTTCGTCCCATTTTCTGACTAGTCCTTCTTTAGCTCTCCTCGGGATTCCCGCAGGGGTGGAGGGTTGGATCCAGCTTTCAGTGTCGCCAAACTTCATCTCAATGTGCAGCTTCCAGTTTTGAACTCCAACTGTTTGAATTGCGTCTGGATAGCCCCACTTCTGTCTTGTGCGCACTGATACATCGGCCGTCCGTCTAAGTTTACAAGAATTCTATGATCATGTGTCCTGGATAACTTTGAATTACGGCTGTTTTTTGATCTGTGGAGATTTGAACATTCTCGTTTGTTGCACCTCCAAACCTTTAGCTAAAGACTTCTTAAACACTACTGGCTTTTTTAATCTCATTCAATCTCACTCAATGGGTCAGTGGTCCCACGCATAAAAAGGGTCATATATTGAACCTGGTTTTGTCTCATGGCTTGGACATGTGCATAGATGAAATTGTGGACACACTTATCTCGGATCATCTTCCCGTCGTGTTTACAGTAACACTACCTGGTCCCGCACAACCCTGCACGGTCGTGCGTACTCGGCGCGTTATGAACTTCAACCACGGCTCAATTTTCCTCATTGTTTGCAAGCTCGGATTTGCTTTTATCTTCTTGGAGGGATGTTGAGAAACTGGCTCTTGCGTTTGATCGCACCTTAGAACTCCAGCGCGCCCTCTTGCACTATGAAGCCGAGACGTGTCTGTGACACATGGTTAAATGAGACCATGCACGATCTCAGACGCACAGACGCACAGTAGAAGCACAGAGAGAAAATGGCAAAAGGACAAGTTGCACATCTCTCGACAGCTGCTCAGGACTTCTTTAGCTGCCTATCAGCTGGCTGTTAAAACTTCTAAATGTGATTGTATGTCTAACCTTGTGTCCACAAATAGCAATAAGCCTCAAGTGCTTTTCAACGTATGAAATAACATTATTAACCCATGTGTGAATGTTGGCATGAATTACTCGACAAGCTTGTGTGAAACATTCCTGATGTTTATTGTTGGAAAAATGAAATGGATTAAATGGATTAGGTCCACCTTCTATTTGTCCCTGATATCTGACCTTGCTGCTGTTCCTGTGTGACATGTAGCCTTGGAACAGTTTGAACCTATAGTCCTCAGTGAACTCGAGAAGATAGTTAAGACGCGTAGACCCTCCTACTGTCCCACAGATTACTACGTTCTAAGCTTCTTAAAGAAGTCTTTGATTAATGCCTTACTTTCCTCTGGCTGTGTTCCCTCTTTTTTTAAACATGCTGTTGTCCATGCCCTTCTTAAAAAGCACAATTTGGATCCTAATGTTCTTACAAACTAGGCCAATATCTAAACTTCCCTTCCTTTCAAAAGTTTTGGAAAAGGTCGTTTATCATCAACTGCAGTCACACCTTGCCTGAAATGACATTTCTGAAACATTTCAGTCAGGCTTTAACCAATAACATACATAGCACAGAAACTGCACTTTTACATGTTTTTAAATAATCTTCTTTTAACACTTGATTCTGGAAATCCTGCTGCCCTTCTGCTTTTAGATATGTCCTCAGCTTTTGACACAATTGACCACAGTCTTCTGCTGTCTCGTTTAGAACTGTCTGTGGGTGTTGAAAGCCTAGCACAGGGGTCTCCAATAGGTGGCCCAGGTCCTGACCCCGGAGCAATTTGGTATGGCCTGTGGCCCAGTTTGTATATATATATATATATATATATATATATATATATATATATAAATAATCGATGATCGACGATCAGTCCCCTCCTCTACATGGATGACATCGACTGTACGCTAAGAGCGAGCAAGACATCGACTCACGGATCCACACGACCAGGATCTACAGCGCTGACATTGGGATGTCATTCGGGTTTGAGAAGTGCAATCGGATGGTGACAAAAGAGAGGGAAAGTAGTCCGCACGGAAGGGATCTCACTCCCACAAGGAACAACAGCAGACATTGAGGATGGTTACAAGTACATTGGAATACCACAGGCAAATGGCAACCTCGAAGAGGTAACAAGGAAAGTGGCAACAGCCAAATACCTACAACGAGATAAGGCAAGTCCTAAGAAGCCAGCTCAATGGCAGAGAACAAGTCCGGGCAATAAACAGCTACGCCCTGCCAGTGTCAGATGCCCTGCAGGAATAATAATGTGGCCAAAGGGAGAGATACAGCCCACAGATGTTAAGACGTGAAAGCTGCTCACCGTGCATGGAGGGCTCCACCCAAAATCCAGCACCTTGAGACTGTACACTAGCCGTAAGGAAGGAGGCCGTGGACTAGTGAGCGCGAGAGCCACTATCCAGGATGAAACATCCAAGATCCACAAGTACATCAAGGACAAGGCTCCAAACAGATGACGTGCTCAGTGAATGTCTCAGGCAATGGGGAACAGAGGGTGAGGTGCTGGAGGAGGGACCATCATGGGAGGACACGCCCCTACATGGGATGTACCAAAGGAATCCTACCAATGGCTAGAGCGGGCCGGTCTGAAGGACATCACATCTCATCATGGCTGCACAGGAACAAGCCCTGAGCACCAGAAGGCCCAGATCTACCACACCAGACAAGACCCAAGGTGTAGGTTGTGCAAAGGGGCCCCTGAGACAATCCACCACATAACTGCAGGGTGTGAGATGCTGGCAGGGAAAGCATACATGGAGCGCCATAACCAAGTGGCTGGCATAGTGTACAGGAACATCTGTGCGGAGTATGGACTGGAGACCCCAAGGTCAAAGTGGTTAACAACCCCAAAAGTGGTAGAGAATGACCGAGCCAAGATCCTGTGGGACTTCCAGATACAGACTGACAGAATGGTAATGGAAAAACCAACCACACATTGTGGTAGTGGATAAACAGCAGAGGAAAGCCGTTGTGGGTTGACGTGGCGATACCAAGTCATGGTAACATCAGGAAAAAGGAACACGAGAAATTGGAGAATACCAAGGGCTCATAGACCTCCGGTTCCTCTGAAACACTGCTCTGTCAAAGCACAAATGTGTGATGCTGTGTGTGATGCTGTAAATAACAGCTTCATTGAAGATTTGGTGTAAATGTAACACGCGTAAGGACCATGTGCGCTGAGTGTTTGGAAGTCTGCTCGTTAATGCGAAACACCAGAGTACAGCGTGTTTTCCGGGCTTCGTCGTTAGATTGAAAGGTTTACGTGAGTGCAAGGTACGTCAGACCGCTGTTGTGTGACGTGCGTGTTGCTTCAGGTTAAGGCAAGGTGAGGAAGTTTATTTGTAGGGCACAATTCGTACACAAAGGCAATTCAAAGTGCTTCACACAACAGGAAAAAATGCATTAAAATCACGAAGACATGACAGAAATCACGAAACAGTTTAAAGACATAAAAGAGAAGAGTGCAAAGAAAAATCACTTCAGTCATATGCATGGCTAAACAAAATAGTTTTTCGCTTAGATTTGAACAATGCCAGAGTAGAGGCCTGTCTCACATCCTCAGGAAGACTGTTCCAGATTTTAGCTGCATAAAACTGAAACGCACATTCCCCATGTTTAGTCCTGACTCTGGGCACCAGCAGGAGGCCGGTCCCTGAGGTCCTCAGAGTCCGAGATGGTTCATATGGCACTAACATGTCAGAGATGTACTTTGGTGCTAGGCCATGGAGAGACTTGTATACAAGCAGAGCTGCTTTGAAGTCTATTCTCTGAGCCACAGGGGGCAGTGCAGAGACCTGAGCACAGGACTAATGTGATCGTACTTCCTGGTTCTAGTCAGGACCGGAGCAGCAGCGTTCTGGATGTACTGCAGCTGTTTTACAGCTCGTTTGGAGAGGCCAGTGAGCAGGCCGTTACAGTAGTCTAATCTACTAGAGACAAACGCATGGATAAGTCTCTCCAGGTCTGGTTTAGACACTAGACTTTTGATTTTTGCAATGTTTTTTAGATGGTAAAAAGCTGCTGATGTTATTGATCTGACGTGGCTGTTTAAAATTCTAAGTCTGAGTCCATTATTACCCCCAGATTTCTAACTTGATTTGTAGGTTTTAGAGCGAGACTCTGGAGGTGACTGTTAACACTTTCTCTTTGTTTCTGTGGGCCAAAGACGATTTCAGTCTTGTCTGAGTTCAGCTGGAGAAAGTTGTTTTGCATCCACACACTGATCTGTTGTGACAGAGTGACAGTGACAGATCCATGTTTCACTGACGGCAAGTGAATATGGACCAGTGGATTCACTTCTGAGTGTCGTCTCCATAATTGTGATAGGACACATTCTCGCTGTGTATCAACTGACCTAACGGCAGCATGTAGACGTTGAATAGAAGGGGTCCCAGGATTGACCCTTGGGGAACCCCACAGGTCAGGGGCATGTGGTCTGAGACACAGTTACCAATTTAACAAAGTACTTCCTGTCTTCCAGATAGGACTTTAACAGGTTTAGGGCAGTGCCAGTGATGCCCACCCAGTCCTCTAGTCTCTGTTAAGAGGGTCCCATGATCGACAGTGTCAAAAGCAGCACTCAGATCTAACAGAATTAAGACTGAGGCTTTGCCCGCGTCAGTGTTCAGGTGGATGTCATTTGTCACCTTGACAAGAGCAGTCTCAGTGCTGTGATGAGGTCTAAAACCTGACTGGAAAACATCAAATGAGTTGGTAAACAACCTTTTCAAGGACTTTGCCCCCAAAATGGCAGATTAGAGATGGGCCGGTAATGACTCAGTACTGCGGCATCAAGACTGCTCTTCTTTAGGAGAGGCTTTATGACCGCAGTTTTCAAAAGAAATTGGGAATGTTCCAGATTGAAGCGACATGTTAACTATTTGAGTGAGTGGTGCTAACAAACTGTTCAGCACAGACTTTAGAAATCTGGAGGTCACACATCGAGGCAGCATGTAGATGAAGCTCAGACTGGTGATGATCTCCTGGACAGTTTTGTCAGTTACAGGTGCAAAGTGAGTCAGCTCTAAGTGTGTAGGTGGTTTGAGGGTTATTTTTTCCATTGTAGAATTTAATAGCATTTTTAATGCCTTGAACTTTTGTCATTAAAGAATAATGCAAACTCATTACACTTGGATGTGGAAATGAGTTCTAACGGCAGCTGAGCTGGAGGGTTTGTTCATCTGTTTACTGTGGCAACAGGACACGCCGAGTTGTTACTGCAGCTTCCAATTATTTCAGAAAAATATTCTTCCCTAGTTCTACATAAAATGAGGTTGTACATGTACAATTTCTCTCTGTAAATCTCTTTCTGAACCTGGAGCTTCGACTTGCCCATTTCGTTGTCCCCCGGCGGCACTCCCTTTTCTGTGCCCTGACCGAATCATCATTTCTCCATGGCGCCTTCTGCTTTTTTTAACCAATTTTAGCCTTCATAGGGGCAATGGTGTCGAGAACATTCAAAACACTAGATGTAACAGAGTTCAACAACATTCTTACATTAGAACATGAGACATTTTCAAAGTTTATCATTTCCATAAACAGTTTCCTGTGCTGTAATTTATGTCTCCTCTGAACATCATGGGTCGGATTACGAAAAGGTAGACCGCGGTCTCGTCCCGGGATATGTGCACTTTTGCTTTAGGCAGGTCTAAATTCATAAGCTCATTGCTCCGTAAATATGTGTCAGATTGTAATGAAACACTCATTTACAGCTAAACGTACTACGGAGGCGAAGGAAAGATACAAATATATTATTTCTCGAGTGAAGATCCGTTTAGTGTTCAGGAAGTTTTTCCCATGGTCAATTTCATAACTTTGTATTATTTCAATGCTCAGTCTGGGCTATTTTTAATAGACTCCTAAAACATGCACGACACTGTGCATGTGGCCTAGTGACAGCTCAGAATCAGAAAAAGGTTTATTGCCATTGCCAATGAACAGAATTCACAAACATAGGAACTTGCTTTGGTGATTCAGTGCAACATAAACAATGAACAATGATAACAACAGCTGCGTTTGTTCTTTTGCACCAAATGTAAAGTGAGCTGTTTTGTGCAGCTACTGCAGTTTTTTACTATCATTTGAACCAAATGTTCTAATGACATTTATTTGTAAAAATAGTCCTGCTTTTGCCCTGCTTTATAGTTATTCCATGTTTTTCTGGTATATATGGTTGGTTTAATCCTTTGCTCTTTTTGCACTCCTCCTCTCAGCTCCTCCTCTCGCTCCTCCTCTCAGCTCCCCCTCTCAGCTCCTCCTCTCAGCTCCTCCTCTCAGCTTCCTCAGCTCTCCCCTCAGCTCTCCCCCTCAGCTCTCCCCTCAGCTCCTCCCCTCAGCCCCTCCTCTCGGCGCTCCTCCTCTCCGCTCCTCCTCTCCGTCCCTCCTCTTCAGCTCCTCCTCTCAGTCCTCTCTCGCTCCTCCTCTCAGCTCCTCCCTACAGCGCCTCCCTCCAAGCTCCTCCCTCAGCCACTCCCTCTGCTCCCCTTCTCTGCTCCATCTCTCTTCTCCTCCTCTTCGAGCCCCTCCTCTCGCTCCTCTCTCTCCTTTTGCTCTCCTTCATGCTCCTTCCTCTCGTCACTCTCTTTTCTCCTTGCCCTCCTCTCTGCTCCTCCTCTCTGCTCCTCCTCTTCAGCTCCTCCTCCTCGTCTGCTCCTTCCTCTCTGCCCCTCTCTGCTTCTTCGCTCACCCTCTGCTCCTCCCTCAAGCTCCTCCTCTCAGCTCCTCCTACTAGCCTCCTCCTCAGCTGCTCCTCTCTGCTCCTCCTCTCTCTCCTCCTCTCGTCCTCTCCTCCTCTCCTCCTCAGCTCTCCTCTGCTCCTCTCCGCCTCCTCTCGTGCTCTTCCGCTCCTCCTCTCCGCTCCCTTCGCTCTCAAGCTTTGCTCCTCCCCTCAAGCTCTCCTCTCAGCTCCTCCCCTCAGCTCCTCCCCCTCCTCCCTGACCTCTCTCCCCTCCCGCCCTCCTCTCTGCTCCTCCTCTCTTGCTGCTTCTCTCGTGCTGTCTCCTCTCCTGCTTCTCGCTCTCTGCTTCTCCTCTCTGCACTTCTCTCAGCTGCTTCCTCTCCAGCTGCTCCTCTGCAGCTGCTCCTCCTCAGCTGCTCCTCCTCAGCTCTCCTCCATCAGCTCCTCTCTCAGCTCCCTCCTCTTCCGCTCCTCCTCCTCTCCGCTCCTCCTTCTCCGCTCCTCCTCTGCCCTCCTTCTCCGCCCCTCCTCCTCCGCCTCCTCCCGCCCCTCCTCTCCGCCCCTGCCTCTCAGTCCTACCTCATCTGCTCCTCCTCTCCGCTCCTCCTCTCCGCCCACTCCTCTCCGCCCCTCCTCTCCGCTCGCCCTCCTGCTCAGCTCCTCCTCTCTGCCCCTCCTCCCCGCATTCCTCCTCTCTGCTCCTCCTCTTATAGATAGCCCTCTCTCTGCTCCTCCTCTCTGCTCCTCTCTCTGTCCCTCCTCTCTGCTCCTCCTCTCTCTCCTCCTGCTCCTCCTCTCTGCTCCTCCTCTCTGCTCCTCTTCTCTGCTCCTCCTCTCTGCTCCTCCTTCAGCCCCTCCGTCTCTGCTCCTCCTCACCTGCAGCTTCCTCCTCCTCCAGCTCTCTCCTCCTCTCTGCTCCTCCTCTCTGCCTCCTCCTCTCTTGCTCCTCCTCTCCTGCTCCTCCTCTCGCTCCTCCTCTCTGCTCCTCCCCTCAGCTCCTCCTCCTCACTCCTCCTCCTCAGCTTCCTCCCTTCTCTGGCTCCTCCTCCTTGCTCCTCTCTCTGCTCCTCCTCTCTGCCTCCTTCCTCCTCAGCTCCTCCCTCCTCACGCTCCTCCTCTCTGCTCCTCCTCTCTGCTCCTCCTCTCTGCTCCTCCTCTCCGCTCCTCTCTCCGCTTCCTTCCTCTCTGTCCTCTCTCTCTGCCGTCTCCTCTCAGTCTCCTCCTCACAGCTCCTCCTCCTCAGCTCCTTCCTCCCTGCTCCTCCTCTCTTGCTCCTCCTCTCTGCCCCTCCTCCCTGCTCCTCCTCTCTGCTCCAGTCAAAGCTGGCTCTGAAACAGCCTCTGCATGTTAGAGCTGCTGAGACACTAGAGCAGTTTAAATCCTTGTTAAAAACTACCTTTTCTCTCTGGACTTTTAAACATGAACTGAGCCATCATTTTATTTACTTCATGTGTATTTTAATTATTTGGATATATTTATTATTGCACAGGCCTTAAAAGCGCTTTGGGCTTTAGAAATAAACCTTGATTATTTCTTCAAACACCCATTCTATTCTTTGAAGAAAGTAAGCTTTAATTGTTGACGCAAACATTTCTACGTTAGCCATAGCATCATGTGCAGCTCATCAGCATAACAAGAAGTCCCTAAAATCCATTCTTCACATATTGTACCCTCCATCTTGTTCCAAAAATACCAAGTCTTGGCTGTACGTGCTATAATCTTATCTGGTGATGTTCTGAGGTAAGAACTGTTCTACTTTTGACCGTCAGCACTTGCTGCGTGGCTTTAGTACCCCTGGTTTTGACAAAAGGCAGTCTTTTCTACACGGTCAGGCTCAGGTTGAAGTCAACGATCTTCGCACTGGATTGGCTCGCCTGTGGACAGTCTAAACAGAGGAGTACATCAGGCATGTTCCATCTGGTTCACTTTGGAGTGGATTGGTACAGTCTGAAAATGTCTTAAGTGAATTGTAGCGGCCCATTTAAGTGATCCAAAGCGGGCTAAAAGTGGAACTAGCTTCCAAAGCAGTCTGGCTCGCTTTGGCTTTAGCTGAGGAGAAGCGCCACACCACAGCCAGATGATTGGATAGGAAAGAACTACAGGTTGGGCCTTAAGTTTCCATACAAAGGAAAAATATTTAAATATATTTATATAATGTGCTCTGCATAATTACCATTGTTTGGAAAACCCATATGAATGTGTTTTCCACTGCTGATGAACTTTCCTTAGCACAGTCAGAGTTATGCTGGTGATGGCGTGAATGAGAAGTTTCTTGAAATGATTAATTTGACCTGATACACCAAAGATCGATATATCAAGAGGGGAGAGCTCCAGGGATCTGGGAGGCCACTGCACTGGACCACGCAAACCAATTCTATGTATGTAAACTTATGGCCCACCCTGTAGTGTTAACATGATATTAAAATATCTAAATCAATGTTGATAAGGAATAGGCTCAATCAATAGTGATTTTGATACCACAATGATCGAAAAAAAAAACGCTAACAATAGACTGTAATTTACAACATAAAATAATAGCGCTTTCTTAAATACTACTACTATTTCATAATAATAATATTCTTATTCTTATTCTTATTCTTATTATTATTATTATTACTACTACTACAATTACAGAGTATTTATGTTCCCCAAATGAGTTTAGTTTAGTTTCAATGCTAGTTTTGGTACTGATTTAGTGCCTCATTTTCTACACTATACAAAGCATGTTAGCATCAGTTGTTTCTTGTTTATCGATGCACGACACTTTTTCCAGTGCATAATGCAACATTATCCAAAGCCAATGCATCACACAAAAGAGAGGTTAAAACATGCTTTGGGCTGCAGTCGACTAAAGGGGGAGTGGTGTGAACCCTGGCATGCCCTCTCCATTATCGTCTGAATAAAATAATTATCACACCCCTTGCTTTGACCCTTGTGCTCTAGTTTCTCTCTTCCCCCTCCCCTCTTAGTGAGGGCGGAGTCTAAGCAGCATTCTCACCTGGGGTGAATCTTCAATCAGGCACCCTTCATAATCCCAGATCAGGAGCAAGTTTGAGCCAGATGGTTTCATTTACCACATGGTATTTTTCGTATATTGCTATTTTGGTGCTGATTTTTTACACCTGTACTTAGATCTTCACAGTTGCACACCTGCAGCCCAAGTTTGATCTGCCTGTCAGTCCACCAGCACCTGCTTATTAAGTATTTTGACTTTTTGGCATCAGTCTTGAGACACTTTTTAGGTCCCATTTTTGTTGTGCCATAACAGTAATTAGTCAACTAATACACATTTTGGGTGACCTGAATAATCAATTAAACGTCCTATTAACTTATCAGTTATTAGATTTTATAATTTTATCTGTGGCACTCAAAAGCACCACCTGTGGGTCTTGGCCTCATATCCAGGAAATGAAAGAAGCTAGCAATACCATTGTTTTTTTGTTTTTAATGCGTTCCCAAAAATAAATAACTCATTGAAAATCAGCCTCGAGCGTTGTTTATTTAGTTCACTTTTTTTTCTTTTTTCTTTTTATTTGTTTCAGCTGGTTCTTGACACATCAGGTGAGCAGAAGTTTGTTCGGCAGGGCTGTCTTTCAATAGGCCCTGATTGGCTAAACCAATCCAAATTACAATTACGCATAAAACACTTTCTTATTCTCAAAACTGCTGAAAGTCTGTTCATTGAGATAAGCGACAGGGCTATGCGCTTTTCCTCCCCGTCCACCCCTCTCGTGTGTGAGTGTGATCTGCTTCCTGCACAGCTGACCAATTAGAAAAAGTGGACAAGGATTTTGGGTGAATGTGTTTCACAAATAGATGTTCCTCTCTAAGCTGAGCACATATGTCTGTACGGTCCAGACCACGCAGTAACAGGTGTCCAGCGTGGGAGGAGGAGGTGTCCTGCTAAGTGCTTGAAGAGCTGAGTGCGTAACGGCGCTGCACTGTTTACGTGAGTGGGGAAAAATAACCACATCAAATTTAGATTTTTGTATTCATTATTTTATAACTTGTTTTATGCCCATGAAGGTTGTTTTTATTATGACAAGCCAGTGCACTAGTTTTGAAGTTTATTAGTTAATAATTACCAGACCTCTAGTTGCTTTACTCCACCTCCGATATTTTGGCATAGGTGGGATACTTGTAACACCTCCCCTGGAGTCATGCCTGCTTCAAGTCGTCCATCATTGTCCCTGTCCCCAAGAAGCCCCGGATTGCTGGACTTCATGACTACAGACATCAGCGCCACAGGCCTGTAGTCATTAAGTCATTTTGAGCGCCTGGTCTTGCCCCACCTCAAGTCCTTCCCCTCCTCCCCCCTGGACCCCCCGCAGTTTGCCTACAGAGCCAACAGGTCTGTAGACGACACCATCAACCTGGCACTCCACTTCATCCTGCAGCATCTGGACTCCCCGGCAGTGCGTGCGGCTGGGGAAGAATGTCTCAGACACTCGGGACTATAAGCACAGGAGCTCCACAGGGCTGTGTACTTTCCCCTCTGCTCTTCTCCCTGTACACAAACTGCTGCACCTCCAGCCACGACTCCGTAAAACTGATCAAGTTTGTGGACGACACCACCCTCGCACCTACCCTCATCGGGCTCCATCTCGGACGGGTGAGTCTGTCTACAGGAGGGTGGTGGTTCGGCTGGTGTCCTGGTGCACGGGAACAACCTGGAGTTCAACGCCCAGAAGACAGTGGAGATGATCGTGGACTTCAGGAAAGTCACAGACCCCCCTCACCATGACAGATCCCCCCCATCACCACCGTGGACTCCTTCCGCTTCCTGGCACCACATCACCTAGGACCTCAAGTGGGAGCCCACCATCAGCTCCCTCATCAAGAAGGCCCAGCAGAGGATGTACTTTCTGCGGCAGCTGAGGAAAGCCAAGCTGCCAGTGCAGATGATGGTGCAGTTCTACACGGCCATCATTGAGTCCATCTCACCTCCTCCATCGCCGTGTGGTACGCTGGAGCCACAGCCAGGGAAAAAACAGAGACTACAGCGCATCGTGCGTTCTGCTGAGAAGTGATCGGCTGCAGACTTCCATCTCTGCAGGACCTGTACGTCTCCAGGGCTCTGGGACGAGCAGGTCGGATCACAGCTGACCCTTCTCACCTGGACATGGTCTATTTGAACCACTCCCCTCAGGCAGGAGGCTACGGTCCATCTGGAACGAACCTCCCGCACAAGAAGTTTCGCCCCCTCTGCCGTTGGACTCATGAACACTTCTTAAACATCTGTCACTTTAACTATTTAACTGCAAATCAATCACTTTCTGCACTTTCACTTCTGCACTACACTACATCTGTAAATTCTTGTGTACATGGCTTACTATTTTTTATTTTATACTATAGTAATTTCAAATCTAATGCATGCCCTTCTGATTGCTCTGTGTTTTATGTCGCACCTTAACGCTGAAACAAGTTCCTGTGTTTGTGAATTCTGTTAATTGACATTATAAACCTTATTCTGATTCTAATAATACCCTCGTTAATGCCACCCCCTGCACTGTCATTAATTGTGCTGATTGCAAGATGTGACAAAATGAGCTCCGCGGCACCCACGTTAACGCTACCTCCGGGGCAAAATACAGCCCTGAAGGCCTCTAGAGACTTGCAAAACATCCATAAAAACAGAATTAAATATTTCTTTTTGCACTACGTTTCAAATTATTTGTTCTCCCCAAACTAAACATTCAGTTTATGTAAATGTCTAATTTGTTGTCATGCAGACGGTCATCAGAAAGCGAGTGGGCTCGCACACCACTTGAAATACATATTTGTTTTTTAATATTTCCTACCATCATAGTTTTATATGGAATCCAATTTTTAATATCAACGTTTTTAATAAGTATTGAATTTAGACAAATTATTCTGGTACCCTCCTGGCTTTTTTCAATTCTATGGCCTTTAGAGCACAGAGCCTTTTTCTGCAGTATTTCTGATTGAAAGACCAGTAAGCAGTAGTAGACTAATTTACCTTTTTTTATTATCCAAAATTCTTGAAAAAAGCAGTCGCCTCTCAACTTCACACCATCTCATTTCAAACAGTCTCTATGAACATTTTCAATCTGGTTTCCCTCCACTTCACAGCACTGAAACTCACTTCTTAAAATCACAAATGATCTCCTAACAGCTTCTGACTCTAATTTACTATCTCTTCTCATCCTCCTCGATCTAACAGCAGCATTTGACACCATCTCACACAGCACTCTCATCCATAGGCTTAAATCTATTGGCACCTCCCACATTCCTCTCTCTTGGTTCACTTCCTATCTCTCCGATCGCAGTCAATTCATACAACTGAAATCCCACCAATCCAACCCCTTCCCTGTCCCAGCTGGTGTGCCCCAGGGCTCTGTCCTGGGTCCCCTTCTTTTCATCATCTACATTCTCCCTCTTGGTTCCATCTTCCGTAAACGCAACATTCATTTCCATTGCTACGCGGATGACACCAGCTCTACTCTTCCTCTAAACCCACTGCATCACTTCCACCAGCTCTAAAGCCGAAGTCCTACTGGTAGGCCCCCTTCCACTCTCTCAAAATCAAACAGTTTACAATTCTATCAATGACTCCACTGTTCCTCCCTCCCCTAAGTCAAGAGTCTGGGGGTCATCCTCGACAGCACCCTTTCTTTCCACTCCCACATCAACAACAATACTCGTTCTGCCACTTCCACCTTCACAACATCTCTCGTCTCCGTCCTTCTCTCACTCCTCACACACAGCCACACTTGTCCACAGTCTAGTCACCTCCCGGATCCATTATTGTAACTCTCCTCTTTGGTCTCCCAATAAATCCCTCCAGAAACTGCAGCTTCTCCAAAATCTGCAGCCATTCATAACCAGGATGCCCTCCCGCATCACATCACCCCATCCTTCAACAACTTCACTGGCTCCCCATAAAACAACGGATTCACTTCAAATGATCCTAAATACTTTCAAAGCTATCCATAACCTGGCTCCACCGTACATCTCTGACCTCCTCCACATCTCCACTCCCTCTCGCCTCCCTCAGGTCCTCCTCCTCTCTCCAGCTCTCTGTCCCCTCTTTCCGTCTTATTTCAATGGGGGCGAGCCTTCCAGCCGCTCTGCTCCTCAGCTCTGGAACTTCTCCCTCCTGACCTCCTCCACATAGACACCTTCCACTTTTCAAATCAGACTCAAAACTCATCATCACTCCAACACCACTATCAGTCACTCACACATATGTCACTCTACACCACATAACTCAGTCACTCCACACCACATACTCAGTCACTCCAAACCACTAACTCAGTCACTCCAACACCACATAACTCAGTCCTCAACCCATAATCAGTCCTCAAACCAATAACTCAGTCACTCCAACCACCACATAACCACATCAATAATTCAGTCACTCCTACACCACATAAATCAGTCACTCCTACCACATAACTCAGTCACTCCAACACCACATAACTCAGTCACTCCTACACCACATAACTCAGTCACTCCTACACCACAATCAGTCACTCCTACACCACATAACTCAGTCACTCCTACACATAACTCAGTCCAACCTCACATACACTCACATTAACACATTCCTACACACAATAACTCAGTCACTCCAACACCACATAACTCAGTCACTCCTACACCACATAACTCAGTCACTCACTACACATAACTCAGTCACTCCAACACACATCATCCTCTTTTCTGTACTCTGTGGGTTTTATTCTGTTGTTTATTTTGTTGTTTTATTCTGCTGTTTATTCTCTTGTACTAGTGTCCTTGTGTGTCTGGTGTTCTGAAAGGCGCTTTTAAATAAAATGTATTATTATTATTATTCAATGAGTCTATTCGGTTTTTATCATAGATTTGACTCCCTGCCAAGTGCGTCCTGTAAGAGCCTAAGGAGAGGTCTCTTCCACGTCTTGAACTGTCCAAGCCCTATTTTTCTGTGTGTGTGTGTGTGTGTGTGTGTGTGTGTGTTGTGTGTGTGTGTGTGTGTGTTGTGTGTGTGTGTTGTGTGTTGTGTGTGTGTGTTGTGTGTGTTGTGTGTTGCACACGTAAAGGGATTATTCCAATTAACAAAACAATGACACAAATATTACAGACTGCTTGAAGGAAGTCACGATAGGATGACAGGAAACAAGAACATGTAAAAACAGGAAAGAAATGTACATTAGTCCTTTTTATTTTTTTTTGTTTTATTTATTTAATGGGATTCACCTTCTGGAACAATGTGGCTCTCATCAAGGTTCTTTCCTTCTGAAATGAGAGCTGTCCTCTCTTCAGAGGAATTAGGACCTTGCTTACTTTTGCCAGCTGTAGTATTCCCTCAGGTGGTCTGTATATTGAGGCAGCAGGTAAAAATCACACTGCAGACCTGTGGGTCAGTGAATCTCAGTGGCCCACTCTAGCAAGGATAGCCATCAAACGTTGGATTTGAACATTTTGGACACTTCTCTATCCCTGTGACGATTAGACAATTGGGAATAAGCTGATGGTGACTTGTGTAAACTTGCCTAATCTTTATCCTTGCGATTTTATTATATATATATATATATTAAAACAGAACGGTCTCATTGGTTTTTCTCCACTATGTACATTTATAACTTAACGTTTGTTAACACATAAAGGAACTTGAGGGGGCCTGACAGAACAGCGGCACTCACCTCTAATGTGCATGCTATGTTGTCTGTGAGTGTCTCTTGTTCACACGTCCTCATCCCTGTCATCTACAACCTCTGCCTCAGGAACTACAAGAGGTCCTATATGTTCTTCCATGTTCACGAGATACATGGCCACATTCGGGTGACGGCGGGCCCTAGCTTCCTCTGCCCTTCTGTTTCCTGTCAGGTCAGGACAACCTCTCATTGACTCCAGATATGTCTTGATCCACTTCTTTTACATCATCGGCAAGTGGCTTGTCCTCAGTGGCGCCCTTATAGTTACGCAATGTTTCATTTCCGGCTGCAACCAGTAGTTCTTTGCACACCCATGCAATATGTCTGAACAGTGTACCCCGAATGGCGCCTAGGTTATTTCGAAATCCATAATATATCCGTCCACCAACTGCCTCCAATGGCTGCTGTGCAGCGGTCCGCTTCATGGGATACAGGCGCTTAATGAGGTACCACGGGAAGTCCATGCGGGTTGCCACTACCTCTGCAATCACGTCAATTGAGATTATACTCGACCCAGCAGCTTGACTTAAGAGCACTCTTAACCTTATCGCTCCACGACGTGTCTCAGCCATCACGCGAATATTATGTGGGTATTGTCGTCATTTATGAGCAACACGAACAGGCTGATCGGCACCTCCCCACCTGTACGGATGTCGAGAACGTCCACCCAGTTGTGAGGACTTTGGCAGTCATAGGCAACGAAAGCTGGGTTCCATGATGTGTCCTGGGACCGCGCTCCTGGGGTATCCGACATTACACAGAGAAGGATTGGAACTGCAGCCCACCTCATCCTTACCACCAAATTCCAGACAAAAACCACGCACACTGACAGGAAAGTTAAATCAATTATAAACGTGGAAATATTAAGACTGTTTTTTTTCTCCCCCCTGCAACATTTTCTAAGTTTGTATAAGAGATCATGTATAAAGTGTCTTAGTGTTAGTTTGTGTTGTCTTGGTGTAGTCTAGTCTTTAAACTCTTTGTTCCACTGATTCCAAACATTACCTCAACAACGGAAATACACCGCTGCTTTACATTTGGTTTCCTAAATATATCACACCCTTTTCTTTAAATACAAGCACTTTCCCTCTTTTGAAACAGTTCTCAAATATGCAAAGGTAATTGTTTACATGAATTGTGCCATTTTTGCTTACTTCCTGCTTCCGAAGAGTGCAGACGCTTTCCTGCTTAATCTTGCTTGCTATAGTTGCTTCCCTTTTTTATTTAGCTTTTTACTCAGTTTTTGTCTTCCAAACACTTTTTGCAAGAAAAACAGCTACTTTCAACCTAAACCGGACTGACTCTGTGTCGTTCCCAAGACTGTCCAAAGAAGGGGCTTGGCAGAAACTTTGGGCGACGCCTAAGCGATACAAAGGTAATGTAACGCCACCTAAAATACAGTTTACAAACACATTTTTACCACTTTCAAAGACTGAAGTAAATGAACAAAGGAAAAATGGGACACATGACGTGGCGAAAAGGCAGACAGAGACAGAGAGAGAATCTGTGCCTAACGTCATGGTCGTCTTGATTGGGGATGGTGCGATAAGTCACGTGATGTAAAAAAAATTAAAACACATTCTTTTCCCAGCGCCACAGTCACTGAGATTACGTCACGTATTTCTAATGTTTTGTATAAACTAAAGTAAGCAGAAGGATTTTCAAGCGAGAAAAAAGTTCATAGTCTGAAATTAAGAAATTGCCACAAAATCCAGCCTTTATTAAAGCTGTAGGTCCCTGTCAGCCGAACATGAGCAGTCTTTTTTACAGTGAGTTCTACGGGAAAAATGCTTCGTGGACTGGATTGTGGATTTATTTTTTTTGTGGCAGTACCAATGGACTGGCCACTAGTGCGACTCATGACAGGACAAGATTGTGACCAGGGCTTTCACAATCATTAAGCACTCACCCCAAAACTATGAATTAAATGTCATGAAAAAAACATAATAAATGACATAGTATCGATGTCATGTGACTTATCCGTGGTCACATGTTGCAGACGTCACATGATGTTGCCTCTCGCTGTTTGTCATGAAAAACAGCACATAAAAGAGAAAAATAAAAGGGTTGATAGTTGAAGACAAAAGTTCTGGAATCCTTATCTACAGCGGCGAGTTGCTGACACTTAAAAGACAAACTTTTGTGGACATTTGGGACACCCACACAGTTGGAAATGAGGCTCCTGTTCTGCCAAGTAGTCGAGTGGTTAAGGCGCAGCACACATGCCAGGCTCCGTGTGCAGCCGGCCGCAGTGTCGTGAGTTTGAATCCTGACTCCTGATTTACTGCATGTCCTCCCTTCTCTCCCATCCACTTTTCACACGCACCTGTCCTGTCCAATAAAGCCTACGGGGCAAAAATCAACCAAAAAAAACAAACAAAAGAAGGAAGAACTGTCTGCAGTAGGCTAACATTTATTAGCATAGCGACTAGCATTAGCCAGCTGCTAACAACCTGAAACAAACAGCTCAGCCTCAGTCTGGAGCGAGTTCTGTAGGTACACTGGTCCCTCCTGACCACACGAATACATTTCTGGACAAACGGGGTCTTTGGGGATGTGACAGAAGAGGATTTTTTAGTTTGGAGACTTTTTGTTTGCACAGCCTACAGCACAGCATGCTGCTTTTGTCTTCAAGATGGCAGTGGCAACGAGTGTGTGTCGTGACCCATGAATAGAATGGAACTAAATAACGTCATGGCCAATTTTCACTTCAAAATGTTATAAGGCTATATTTACATTTTAGAGCAAGAAATGTCTATTGTTATTTACTCATTTATTGGGCGACACAGTCTGAAGCTCTGAAGCCAACATATCAACCTCATCACAAAATATCAGGCACCTTTTGTGACGGCCAATAAGGAGATAAATGTTGTTCTTTTAGGTTCACTTGTTTTGACTTTTGTCTTTGAGACGAGTTATGTGTTCACACAGGGGCCACAGGGTGGCATACACAGGGTGACCGTGTTTGTGCTGGACTCATAATCTTTACCTTCAGACCAACGCAATTAACAGTTTTTGATCGTTAAATAGTGGGCACCCGTGCTACCCGGTGGTCGAGTGGTTAAGGCATCAGCACACATATGCTAGGCTCCAAGTGCAGCAGGTCGCAGTGTCGTGAATTTGAGTCCGACAATGTACTGCATGTCCTCCCTTCTCTCTCATCCCAATTTCATGCTTAAACTTCCCTGTCTAGTAAAGCCTTCGGGCCCCCCAAAAAAAAGAATAGTGGGGACCCGCAAAGGTGACTTTTTTTTTTGTTAAGGTTGCCAGAGAGTTAAGGAGAACATATGCACACATAAGAGCAGTATGTACAGAGGCACATACATTTCCGGCCAGGACACTTATGCAACATGTGCTAGACAAAACATGCAGAGCCTTTTAGGCAAGGCGAGGCAAGTTTATTTGTAGAGCACAATTCGTACACAAGGCAATTCAAAGTGCTTCACACAACAGGAAAAAATGCAATAAAATCACAAAGACATGGCAGAAATCACAAAATCAAGTGCCATTTTCAGTCTATCCTCAAATAGTTCAAGACATAAAGGAAGAAGAGTGCAAGAAAAGCATCCATCCATCCGGTCGCAGGGGCGCAGCGTCTAAGCAGGACTCCCAGACTTCCTTATCCCCAGCCACTTCCTCCAACTCCTCCGGGAGATCCCGAGGCTTCCCAGGCCAGCGAGAGACATAGTCCCTCCAGCGTGTCCTGGGTCTTCCCCGGGGCCCTCCTCCCGGTGGGACATGCCCGAAACACCTTCCCTAGGAGGCGCCAGGAGGCATCCGGAACAGATGCCCGAGCACCTCACCTCTCAAGCGTGGAGCAGCGGCGTCCTACTCCGAGCTCCTCCCGTGTGACTGAGCTCCTCACCCTATCTCTAAGGGAGCACCCCCACCCTGCGGAGGAAGCTCATTTCGACCGCTTGTATCCGCGATCTTGTCCTTTCGGTCACTTACCCAAAGCTCATGACCATAGGTGAGGGTAGAACGTAGATTGACCGGAAATCGAGAGCTTTGTCTTTCGACTCAGCTCCTTCTTTACCACAACAGCTCCGACTGCAGCGACCGCATCACTGCGACGCTGCACCGATCCGCTCTGTCAATCTCACGCTCCATCCTTCCTTCCACTCGTGAAACAACCCCGAGATACTTGAACTCCTCCACTTGGGGCAAGACTCCCCACCCGGAGAGGCAAGCCACCTTTTTCCGGTCGAAACCATGGCCTCAGATTTGGAGGTGCTGATTCTCATCCCAGCTGCTTCACACTCGGCTGCAAACCGTCCCAGTGCATGTTGCAGGTCCAGGTTTGATGGAGCCATCAGGACAATCATCATCTGCAAACAGCAGAGATGAGATCCTGTGTTCCCCCAAACCGGACCCCCTCCGACCCCTGACTGCGCCTAGAAATTCTGTCCATAAAAACAATGAACAGAACCGGTGACAAAGGGCAGCCCTGCAGGAGCCCAACACCACTTGGAACAGGTCTGACTTACTGCCGGCAATGCGAACACAGCTCCTGCTCCGGTCATACAGGGACCGGGACAGCCCTGAGCAAAGGGCCCCAGACCCCGTTACTCCCGCAGCCACCCCCCAAAGGCACCCCGTGGGACACGGTCGAAAAGCCTTCTCCAGATCCACAAAGCACATGTGACTGGTTGGGCAAACTCCCATGAACCCTCGAGCACCCGATGGAGAGTTAAGAGCTGTCCAGTGTTCCACGCCAGGACGAAAACCACTCTGCTCCTCCTGAATCGAGGTTCGCACTATCGGGTCGGATTTCCTCTCCAGTACCCTGGAATAGACCTTACCAGGGGAGGCTGAGGAGTGTTGATCCCTCTATAGTTGGAGCACACCCTCGTTCCGGTGCCCCCCCCCTCTCATGCACTGCACAGAGTCAGAGACGTGTCAGCCAGACAGTCTTGCCGTCCAGAGACTCTAGTCTTGCCTCAGTTCGGCATGAGGTCAACTTTTGCACCTAAAAACGGCAAGTTCAGTCCTCACGATGCGGATTTGCATGAGACGTTCAAACCAAGGACAGTCCTGTGAACAACAGTTCCAGAGGACACCCCTGCTCTAGGTACTCGGGCGTACGCTCATCCACCCCGGAGCTCTGCCACCGAGGAGTTGCCACACAACTCCCAGTGACTTCGGCTGTTGGGTGATGGATGAGTCAGCCTCCGAGATCCTCAGTCTCTACTTCCTCTTCGGAAGACGTGACATGTGGAATTTAGGAGGTCCTCAAAGTTACTCCTTCCACCTGTCCGACGACATCCCCAGTCGAGGTCAGCAGGTCCCCACCCGCACCGTAAACGCTGTTGGTGGAACACTGCTTCCCCCTCCTGAGGCGCCGGACGGTTTGCCAGAATTTCTTTGAGGCCGACCGATAGTCCTCCTCCAGGGCCTCCCCGATCTCCTCCCAAACCCGGGTTTTTTGCCTTCTCGACAGCACGAGCTGCGGCACGCCTGGCCCCCCGATACCCGTCAACGGCCTCAGGAGTCCCACAAGCCAAAGGCCTGATAGGCCTCCTTCTTCCGCCTGACGCATCCCTTACTTCCGGTGTCCACCACCGGGTTCAGGGGTTGCCGCCGCGACAGGCACCTGAGACCTTGCGACCACAGCTCCGAGCAGCCGCATTGACAATGGAGGTCGAGAACATGGTCCACTCGGACTCAATGTCCCCAGCCTCCCCCGGGATTTGGGAGAAGCTCTCCCGGAGGCGCGAATTAAAGACCCTGCTGACATCGGGCTCCGCAAGACGTTTCCAGCAGACCCTCACTATACGCTTGGGCCTGCCAAGTCTGTCCGGCTTCCTCCGCCGCCAGCGGATCCAACTCACCACCAGGTGATGATCGGTTGACAGCTCCGCCCCTCTCTTTACCTGAGTGTCCAAGACACGCGGCCGGAGGTCAGATGACACAACAACAAAGTCGATCATTGAGCTTCGGCCTAGGGTGTCCTGGTGCCACGTGCACTGGTGGACACTCTTGTGCTTGAACATGGTGTTCGTTATGGACAGTCCGTGACTAGCACAGAAGTCCAATAACTAGGTCTAGGGGGGGCCGTTCTTCCCAATCACTCCTCTCCAAGTGTCACTGTCGTCGCCCACGTGGGCGTTGAAGCACCCCTCCCAGGGACTCCAAGAAGGCCGGGTACTCAGCACTGCTGTTCGGCCCGTAGGCCGACACCACAGTGAGAGACCTGTCCCCAACCCGAAGGCGTAGCGACCCTCTCGTTCTCTGGGGTAAACTCCAACACATGGCGGCTGAGCTGTGGGGCAATAAGCAAGCCTACGCCAGCCCGCCGCCTCTCCCCGTAGGCAACACCAGAGAAGTGGAGCGTCCAGCCCCTCTCGAGAGGATGGGTTCCAGTGCCCAAACTGCGCGTGGAGGTGAGGCCGACTATATCTAGTCGGAACCGTTCAACCTCCCGCACAAGCTCAGGCTCTTTCCCCCTCAGCGAGGTGACGTTCCATGTCCTCAGAGTTAGTCTCTGTGTCCGCGGATCCGGTCGTCGAGGCCCCTGCCGTCGACTGCCGCCCAGATCCCTCTGCACCAGCCCCTTACGGATCCTCCTGCAGGTGGTGGGTCCACGGGAGGACGGCCCCATGTCACTCGTTCGGTCGGGCTGCACCGGCCGAGCCCCGTGGGGAAAGGCCCGGCCACCAGGCTCTCGCCGTCGAGCACCCACCCCAGGCCTGGCTCCAGGGTGGGGCCCCGGTAACGCCAGTCCGGGCGACGTAACTGGCCTTGATGTATTACTATTCATAGGGCTTGTGAACCGATCTTTGTCTGACCCGTCACCCAGGACCTGTTTGCCTTGGGAGACCCTACCAGGGGCTTGAAGCCCCGGACAACATAGCTCCTGAGATCATTCGGGCGCTCAAACCCCTCCACCACGTTAAGGTGTCAGTTCAAGGAGGGGCAAAGAAAAGCATTTCAGTCAAAAATAAACTAGTTTAGATTTGAACAATGCCGTAGTTGAGGCCTGTCTCACATCTTCAGGAAGACTGTTCCAGATTTTAGCTGCATAAAACTGAAACGCAGATTCCCCATGTTTAGTCCTTTAGTCCTGACTCTGGGCACCAGAATTAGTAAGCAGACCACCATTTTCAAGCGATATAGGAAAGAAAAAGGATCTCTAGTGTTGAAAAGCGTGAATACTGTAGTGATGCAAAATGAGGCTTTATTACAGATAAAACAGCCTTCACAAGGCGCTGCTCTCCTGCTCGTATCTGAGGGTGCGCAGCCATGCAGTTTTTAGCGGAATATTTCAAAAAAGAAACAAACAAAAAACTTGGGAAATGAATAGGGAACGTGAGCTGGGATTAGACCGTCGTGAGACGATATTCTTTAGACTTTTAGTCAGGCGGTAGTGGGATTCGGAAGTGAGTCCTGTGCAGGTCTCTACAAGTCCCTACAGTTAGACCCTTTTAAGTGTTTCCATTGCCGTTTTCTGAAATAAGCCAATTTCGGTACACCCAGGAAACAAACCTAGTGGAAGGGCAAAAACATTATATCGACAAATTGGTGGGGGTTTTTCTTCAAAATTGACATGCTTCCATTAGCTACATGTTCACGCGCAATTAAATTTGCGCAATTTGATGGTCAATGGAAATGCCACTACTGTCTCGACAACCCTCTGATAACACATAGGTCAATGACCTCTCAGCAAATGGCTTCAAACTGGAACTGGAACCTTCCACTGCAGACGAAAATCTGTTTGTTCTCTTTGTTCTGCTGGATTAAGCTGCTTAGAACAGAGTCCTTAAATTACTATATTTCACATCTAAATGGACTTAATGCTTTCACTGTGTAATTAAATCATGTTTTAGTTTAGTTTGCCTTTAAGAATTGTGTTTGAAATGTGTTTTGTCAAATTTAATGTACTCCCTCATAACCTGATAATGATGTGTGTTGCAGTGTCAGGCTGTTTTAAGTTAAATTTAAGTTAAAATAAAAAATCCAAATTAGAATAATAAGAGTGAGAGGTAAAGCCAAAGCTGACCCTTCTAACCCCTAAAGTACATATATTTGATTTAAATCACACATTTTGCATGCCATTATTTCATTTTTTCACATTAACATTCTATACTTTTTATCAATACTATTAATATTATATGTTTTATTTTGCGCCTTGGCGTCGCAGCAAGTTCCTAGTTTGTGTATTGTTCCCCAACAATAGCAATACAAATTATTCCGATTTAAACCACACCTCAGAGGTCAGATAAAAAAGTCAAGGAGCCCCTCTCACACTCTCTCTTGCTCTGGACCCTCGAACACAAGAAACATCTGGTCGGAGTCCCCAGTCGCTCTTCCTCCATCTGGGGTAGTGGCCTCCTTTGTCTTCCCTCCACTGCATTCAAGAAATGGCAGAAGCTTTAATTTTCATCAGCAAAGAATGCACAAGTCAGCGCATCACAAATCTGCTCCTGGAAAACCCCTCAGGACCAAAGCTGCATTGTTGGACTCGTCAAAAATCTTCAGTTTGCGAGTTTTGCGTACTCCAAACATGCAGGAGCTGCCCCCGCCTGCACTGCGCATCACCATGTGTCAGAAAACTTTTACATCAGTGAGCGTGATGTCTGTTCTATTTTGACTAAATAAGAAAGAGGCACAACACTGACGAGAATGTTATTTGCAACACATAACTTCATATCTCATATGCACAGCTAAAAACAAAACAGTTTTTACTGTTTCAGATATTTGCTGCATAAAACTGAAACGCCAATCCTCCATGTTTAGTCCTGACTGTCTCCAGTAGATTAGACTACTGTAACGGCCTCCTGCTGGTGCCAAACGCATGGATAAATCTCTCTAAGTCTGGTTAGACACTATACTGTTGATTTTGGTAATTGTAACACGGGTGAAAATGCACAGTCTAATTCTTGATCATTCTCTATCTCTCCTCTCCGCTGGGGCTGCTGCGTTTTAGTTTGCGCCCACCCACGTGACTTGTTGCGTCCGCTTACGTAAGCTTTTGCGTGCGCGCACCTCTCTCTTAGCGTGCAATACGGGGGCCAATATTAGCCAGTAGCACAATGTTGTCAGTAGGTGCGGGGCTAGCGTGGAGAGCATGCGCCATCGGTATGTTTTAAAGTTATCAGCTGGTCTGATTTTTCCATTACAACGCTCCAACTTTACATAACCCACTATTCCATCATAGGTGTCGATTACCCAGTCGTCTGGGTGTCGAGAGTTAGACTTGAGTCAGAACTAACGGGGATTCGGTGAGTTGTTTGTTAATGCTGACGTTAGCCAAACCCCCATTCATTTGTAATTGGAGGTTAGCTTTGGGTTTTAACCCCAGTTTTCTCCAATGCTCTTGTACTATGACCTGATGTACAATTTGTCGAGTGTGTATTTAACTTGCTTGAGTATTGATGCACAGCTTTGAAGTAATTTTGAACATGTGTTAAGTGTTTTACTGGTGCTAATGAATTGAACTGCATTTTTAGCACTGTGTATACAGTAAGCCCTGCACTAGGTCACTTTGTTGTTTTTGTATATCAATTTTAGCTTCTAAGGAATATTCATTAATGCCTTTTTTAGTGTTGGTGATTAGAGGTTGACGATTAGTGTGCACACAATGATGTAATGTGATCATTGAAACCTGTGGTCCTGTGTTTTATCCAGGCCAGGTTCTCACCTTTTTGATGGAGAGCTAATGGATTAAGCCTTGAGCCCAAACACTGAAATGCACCTGCTCTGGTCGGGCCGGTAGGCGGCTCACTGTAGCCTTTTTTTTAACCCTTTCTGCCTCGCACCTCATTTTTTGGTTGTTGGTTCATTGAATTGTTACACCAACTATATTCATGGACTATGTGGGTTTTGGACATCAACTAATATGTACTTGTATCTTGTAGTCATACGTATTAGCAGCTTTAAAAAACAAACAAACAGGTGTGATGTTGATTTGACGTGGCTGTTAAGGCGCGTTCTGTTAAGGCCCGTGGCTGTTAAGGCGTCAAAGCGTCCAGGTTAAATTCAAAGTCAATGGATGCGCGCCCAAGTCGGTCAGAGCGTCCGACGCAGAAAAGTTGGACAAAGCTGAACTCTTTTGCAGCAACCAATCAGAGATTACGCTCCAGTGATGTACCTACACACTACCCAGAAGGACCAAAACAAACCCTGCATCGATTTAAAACAAATATATCCAGACGCAGCTCTCAGAGCAAATGATGATATTCACTAAACTCTGCTCACCTCTGGAGTATCTGGTGGACCCAGACAAGCCGCCGAGCCGATCGCCTCCGTTTTTCAACTTTGGCGTAGTTACTTTACATTCTCTAAACCTGGACAGCCATAGGGTAGATAATTAAGACAAGACTTTTAGGTTTTAGTGGTGATGGTACCATATATTAAAGTGAAGACAACGAAAAGTATTTACAACAACAGGAACAATAACAACAACACCATATATATACACAGACTGCAGTAGTAATAACCAGTTTGAATGAGGGAAGTGCATTCGAGCTGGTATCGAGTTCAATGATAAGAAAATAAATAAGTCTAATTGCGGCAATACAAGCAAATCCAAATCAAATGTCTGAATCAGCAACCCACGAGGGTTTAGTACATTTCAAGTGTGATGACCAAGTGTGGGTGCCCAGATGCAAAATTCACACATCCCTGCATCTTCATCTCAAAGCCACAAACCACTCTATTGAAGACAGTGAGGTGGAGGTTCTAAGCAGGGAGAACAGATGGTTTGAAAGAGGAGTTGAGGAGGCCATCTTTGTTTAAAAAAAGAGAATCCTTCCTTAAATCGTGATATAGGTTTAAGATTCAACCTTCCAGTTGTTTATAATGGTCTGCTGAAACCCTGGAGACGCCTGAGGCATTCGGACGCTAATCAGGTACTCAGTGAGGAGGGAGCCAAAGTCAGTGAACAATAGGCCCAACCAAGTTAGTTTCTATGGTCCATTATCTGGGGGTCCCGCCCTGTTGGCAGGGCTTTCACAGAGTAGGATATAAACCTGAGTTCTCAGACTTGTTTCTCAGATTGAGAATGACTCTTGGATGAGAGTCGAAACGTTTTCTTTTTTCTAAAACAGAGTCCAGATGAAACAACTGAATCTTTTTCTACAACGAGAACATGGTTACTTTACAATTCTATGTTACCCAATGTATTTTATTTGTTAAAAAATGTATTTACTTACTCTAAAAACAACATCGTAATTAATCATAACTTTCTTAGATGACTAAATTAAAATCAGTAAAATACTAGAACATTTATTTTGATACAATTGTAAAGACATTTAACTGGTGAACTCTTATGCACTTCAGAATATTAACTTCCTGCACCTTTTGTGTAGATTGGTTTAAAGCAGGGCTTGGAAATTATTTTTCCCCAAGGGTCATTCATTTGGGGATCCTCTGCCATTCTTCATGCAGATTTTAAAATGATATATTTTACCATTTCAACTTTAATTTTAATAACCATTGCAATAAGAATTTAACTCCAAAAGTTGAACACCATTAAAAAATATATGTAAAAAAAAAGAACACATGTTTTTTTGTATTTGGGATTTGTGAGGAGTTTCTGCAATCTTTGTTTCACATTGTGTTGATAATAAAAACACATTGATTTAAATCAAACAGGAACACGACCATTAACATGTTCAAAATGGCATATTCTCAATCACTGGCCTGCCTCTGTATATAGTACTGCCACGTAGTAACATTTCTGAACATTTGAGTACAACAAGAGTGCAGAGATGTGAGCAGGATGACAGGTAACTGAAAAGAAAAGCACTCTAAACACTAAAAACAAGATAATCCAGATTTGGGATTAAAATATCATTTTATAAAGATTTATAATTGCACTTTACACTGTAATATACACAGGAGTAGAAGTACTTCTTCCTGAGGAAAGTTTTGGTTATCTTCCCACTACAAGTGGGGCATAAAATGACAAACGCTTTATGTTTAATGAACATTTCTTGCACCAAACCACTCCATCTAATAATTTGTCCCCTTTATAAAAGGTTCTATCTGCCACTTAAACTGTTATTCAAATTCTATGTCTATGGTATTTGTGAGATTATACAGGTAACATACAAAGATAAATTGGTCTAAATAACAAACAAATAACAAACAAACAAAAAAAGTTCATGGAACATTTTCTAAGAGAACCACAGGTAATGAGGCGTGGCCAGGAACATGACATGAATGCACACATTTTCTGAGTGCTCAACCCTCAAAAGACAGGACTAACTGAAACGCACATGAATGACTTAAATACAACCATACATCCTATGGTAAGATAATGATCAGAAATAACTTCAAGTCATCTTTTTGAGAAGCGTACAGTACCTCACTGAAGGCTTTGGGCGCGAAGGACTTCGGTAGCCTTGTTACTGTTTCAAAAAGTGTGGAGAAGCTTCGGAGGGTACTTTAGGTCAAGTGCATAAATCAGGCCAAAAAAGGACACAGCAGGCCTCGGGCAAATTGACTAAATCCTTCACGCACTGTACGCCATCAATGACAAGATTGTACAAACTGGTGATACCTACGACACTTCAGTGGGTAGGAGATGTTCCGTTCAGTGCCCTCCATTTCTTCTGCATTCTATTTGAGGGGACATTTTTTTAAAAACAAAAATAATTACTGTCATAGAAAAATGATATATATATATAAAAGGCAGCAAAGAGGCAAACAAAAAATGGTTTCATGCACACAAAAAATACTTAACACTGGCTTGATTCAAAGCGGTTTCGATTATAGCCCGCCAAGTCCCTCTTCTTTTGAACTCTAAATAAAAACTTAGCTCGCTTTGGGAGGAAAAAAAGTTTACAAACTTGTACATCACCTCCACTGGGCACTCATGACGGAACAGGAGGGTGAAAACAATTGCTGTGGTGAGGTCAAACCTTTCAGCCCTGGGTCATCCCTATGTTTTACAGACACATACAATACATATTATAAAGCAGGCCGGAAGATTATTTTGAGTTCTGGTTTTAAAGCATTTATCCTCCATGATCGTTAAACTAGCTCAGTTCATTTGATATACACTTAAATCTTGAGTACGTTGTAAATAACATTCTGAATTTTATTGAGGCAATTGTTTTGTGACATAATTTTTAATCTAACAGTTTAGAACAAAGCAATTTTAATTTGGCAATGGTATGAAAATATATTGGCAATACCAAACCAAAATGAAGCCTAAATAACATGGTATCTTTGTATCTAATGTTCAAAATGTAAAAGCAGAAAGACTGCTCTGATCGGCTCCTAACAGCACTGTGTGTCTGTCCTGCTCTGCTCATTCAGTGCTGCTGTCTATTGGATACACCAGAAACGTGATTATTCACATAAGGCATTTTCCCGCTGTAGCAACCTTTTTCAGTTCCTTCTACTTTAAAAAGAGTTTCAGTCCCCATGTGCTGAGGCCCCCCTTTTAAGGACTTTTTAGCTCCTGCTCTGGCGTAGGTACTTTTCAGGATTTCAAGCACCTGAACAAACCCTGATAGTGACTAAATCAGACTCGTTTCATACTGGGTGGGGTTGCCAGACACCGGTGGAGATTTGCTGACAGAAGGCAGACTCCTGAGCTGAAGC
This sequence comes from Chaenogobius annularis, assembly GCA_015082035.1. Lineage (NCBI taxonomy): Eukaryota > Metazoa > Chordata > Actinopteri > Gobiiformes > Gobiidae > Chaenogobius > Chaenogobius annularis. The sequence continues at coordinate 30,993 of BJKM01000477.1, read as the reverse complement.
TAGGCCCAATACTCTGACTTTACCAGACTTGTCACCTTCAGTTTATGGTTTGCATGGGCATCTGCGAACAAGTCTCCATAGATCTTTGCGAATAAACGTCCCTTGACAATAGATGCAGTGGACAAACTTTTCAGGCACACTAACAATTTTGGGTTGTCTCTTAACTTTCAGTTGATCTGTTCCACTCTGTAATACAGCTTGATTATGGAGAAAATGTCCTTTCTTCCTCAATTAAAAAAAAAAAATGCGCTCCTTGTCATCAATGAGGAAAAATACCTGCACAATCTCTGGATTGTCTTGTGTGTTTTAACATGTCGCAATATTTTTCTTTGTCCCTTGCCACAGATAAAACAAAAAATTACAGAGCTCATTTCTAAACCAGACATCTCTTCAATTGTTTGGACATTCAAAGAGGAATTAAACCATTTTCCTGAGGGAGTAGAGGAGCCATCAACAGATTTTGAGTGGAGAAGCGTGTTTGCCAACCAATGCATTTATCCAAAGTTGATATGCTTGAGAGGAGAACGTCATATCTGTGACACTGAAGGAAAACCAAAAAATTGAGAAAAAGACCACCAACTACCGTGAAAACATAAAGCAATAGTTTATGCAAAGAACCACCCCTAAAACTATTTCACACAAGTTTTTTTTTTTATAAAATAAAACATGTAAAGTAAAACATGGCTTTGGCTTTTTTTAGTGTCACTTCCAGTATTTTATCCTTGGGCCCTGCGCTGCCAGGTTCTCCTCGGGAACTGCGTCTCCGGGCTTCCAGTCGTTTCCCCTATGGCACCGCGTCACCAGCTTCGTCGCCTCTCCTCAGGGTTCCAGTATTTTCTCCTCGGGCGCCGGGTCACCAGGTTCCAGAGTTTCTTCTTGAGCACCAGGTTGCCATGTTCTACTCCTTCCCTTCAAACACCGGGCTTACAGGTCCGCCCACCACCAAGCACCGTCTTGCCGGGTTCTACTCCAGCCTCCTCAAGCACCGGATTGCCCGTTGCTCATCCCATGGCGACATTGCCTGCTCCTGGCACATCTACCCATGCTCCATTCAACCCCATCCCGTCTACTTCTAGGAGAGAACAATTCTTCACGCAGGGTTTGAGCCTCCAACCCTCCAACCTCACAACCGCCCCGCCTTCAGTATCGCTGGCTGGCCCCCCGGCTAATCCTAGGCCTGCCCACCAGACCATCATTTCCCCCCTACCGGATTCCGTTCACCAACACAGTGAGCGATTCTTCATCTGTCTCGAAGAACTGGTTGTCCTCCTGAGCGATTCCAGCCCCAGTCTAGCTGCAAACTGAAGTGTGTCCTCCTGTCCGAGAGAGTCGGATTTCTCCTTCACCGTGGAACTCCTCAAGGTTTCTACTTTTTCCCAAAGAGGTTTGGTAGTTTTTCCTTGCAGAGAAGGAGGGTCTAAGGACAGGGGACCTGACATGTTAGCTTCGTTGCGCCGCTTAAACCTCCGCAACCTCCAATCAGCCAATTGGCCCTGCCTCAGTAGCTTCTTGTGGGGGTACCGAGGCCCGGGAGCCTACAGCCCTCATGGCCAGTAGCCCCAAAACGGCATTCACTTCGATACATTTGTGTGTAGCAGGGGTTGTGATTTAAGGAAGGATTCTCCTTTTTAATAAAGATTGCCTCCTTAACCCCTCTTTCAAACCACCTTTTCTCCTGCTCAGAACCTTCTCCTCTCTGTCTTCAAATAGAGTGGTTTGTGGCTTTGAGGTGAAGATACACGGCGCTCTGGGGTCCTGAACTCGAGTGTCTTCTGTGCTGCACAGAATCCCAATCCTTCCTTAAATTGTAATGGAGGTTTACGATTCAACCTTCCCGTTGTTTATAAAGGTTTGCTGAAACCATGGAGACGCCCGAGGCGTTCTGATTGCTAAACAGGTACTCAGTGAGGAGGGAGCAAAAGTCAGTGTACAATAGGCCCATTTCAGTTAGTTTCAATGGCCCATTATCAGGAGGTCCGCCCTGTGGGCAGGGCTTTCACAGAGTAGGATATAAACCTGAGTTCTCAGACTTGTTTCACAGAATGAAGAGTCAAAATGTTTTGTTTTTTCTAAAACAGAGTCCAGATGATACAACTGCATCTTTTTCTACAATTTTAAGACTAATGTTTTGGCTACAATGTGATTATGCCTTTGTAGTCATGAGAACACAGACACCAAACAGCAGTACTCTTATCCATGTGACCAAGTTCCGTGTAAACTCTGAAACTTATTCACACTCTGATGAAGGCATTATTCTGCTTAAAACATCAACTTTTCATCGGCGGGCAATGCACTTCGCTTCCGACTCTTGACGTAGCTCACCCGCAATGGCAGAAGGCCCTTGACGATGACGACACGAGAATAAAAAATTATTAATGTTTATTTAAAAATATTTGCTAAATGCAATGAACCATACTATGCAAGTGTATAACTCGTTTATTCAGTATTCTTGGGGTGAGACAGCCGGGTATCAGAAATTGCGTGACACTTATATTTGAGATGCATCTTTTACATGTTATGTAGGTTATCAAATGTGCTTTACATAAATATGGTAACACTTTGTACAGTTCTATATTATGGCCGGAAGTTTCGAAAGGTGATGAAGACATGGAGAACAAAGGAGATGGAGGTAGTACCGGTGATGAAAACACAGAGAACAAAGAAGGAGATCGAGGAAGTTCAGGTGATGAAGACATGGAGAACAAAGAAGGACATGGAGAAGGAACACCTACATGTCTGGGAACAAAATTAATTTGAGACGGTGCGCAGAAGTTAAAAAAAGTTTATAATTTAAGGCCTGGAAATCTAAATCACCAGATGAAAATACCAAAAAGTTAAGAACGTGGACTAACATGTTTTACCAAATTTTTAAAGTAAAAAAATCCTTGCTGCCCTCTTTCATTCAAAAAACAAAACATTAAATCAGCCAACAGCAGAAAAAACATCAGCCCCGATCTCAATGTTTCTGCCTGTTGTACTTTGAAATCATGTCCTGTAAAATACCAGTTACAAACTGGAACAATAAGGCATGGAAAAAAAGAAAAAAAAATCAAGACCAGCCACCGCCTTAAGAAGGGGGCTAGAGTATTGTGTAAAGGTGTAAGTAATTATTTATAATAAAAAATGAGAACAACTCCGGCAGAAGAGTTGATTTCAGGAAATATGAGCAGCACTCTAAAGTTATAACCTTTAGTCCATCTTTCCTCAGAGTTTCTCAAAAATAGAGTACATGATGATGTTCTAATAGAACTGTATCTTACGCAGGCAATTATTAGGGAGTGTGATAACAACTACAAACATTTGCCCGGGTATGTGCAGCCTTTCCAGCTGGAACCATTTTCTGTGCATTTGTACACTGAAACAGGCCTAAGCATAACATCGCAACTGGATGCTACAGGTTACGTAGTATCTAAAATTGCAGTGCAAAAAACAAGAGTTATGTACTATGCTCTGACTCTCCCTGGAAGTGGCAAAGACTCCACACCTTCCTGTGCGTGAAATGCTCACAAATGAGCATTCCATACCCCCAATCACGTTTATGTTAATGCAGTTCAACAGGCATCTTTCGTGCTTCACCAAAACAAAGTCTTAACAGGTTGAAACAGACTTCAGCTCTGCACTTATGCAAGGTGGAAAGCAAACCTTTCTTCTACCTTGAGCAATAAACATATGTCCTGAAAGCTTAACATGGAGTCAATTTAAGCATTTCACCATCTTGCACTTGTGTTCTGCACACATCTTGAAAGCGGTTGCCCATGGCATTGGCAAGAAGTGACAAGGGATTAAAAGAGTTTGCTATTTATGAATTTGCTCTTTTCCAAAACTGCACTTTGTTGAAGCGTGCCCTCACCTGTTTCCATCCCATTTGCATTTTGTTTCAGTCCAAAACAAAAGGAAATCCCACCGACACTCACCTTCTCAAATTGCAACAGGCAATAAAAGATCAGCAGGGCACCCAGTTTCCCGGAGACACTTTTGATAGAAACCTTCCAATGGATGATCAAGTGGAAAAGAATGATGGAAATAAGGTTGTCAAGGGATACCCATTCACTTTTCATTTTAGAGTTATGGAAGAGGCTGAGTAAGAAAAACCCCAGTGCAAACAATGACGAGCACCCTCATTACTGTCCAGGAATATTAGATCTCCTCTTTAATCATTACACTGGGCTTTCCCTCTATGGAGTGGTGTGCTACTGGGGGACCTGAGAAGATATGCCACTGACAAGAGACAAGATGGACTGGAGGAACATCAAAAAGACGAGACATAAAACTGTCATGTCGAGATGTGGTTTGGTATTGTCAAGCAGTCAATCCTCAGAAAAAAGTTGAGGCTGAGGCCAGGAGCTTTGTCCGGAAGATGAATAGCACACTCCAGGGAAGATATAGAGAGCACATTCTCCACCATAGTCTTGCTGGGAGCCTGTTACTCTTTTTATTTTTAAAGGAGTCAAGGCCAGTCCCATGAAAGGTTGGCAAAGGCGGCGTCTAAGGTGCAACATAAAACACTGAGCAATAATAAAAACAACATATATGAAATCAAAAGGGCATGCATTGAGAAACAAATCAAAATTACTATAGTATAAAATAAAAATAAAAATAGGAATTACTATGTACACAAGAGTTACAGTTAAAATTTACAGTTGTAGTGCAGAAAGTGACAGTGCAGTGAGTGAAGAGTTGCAGTTAAAGTGACAGGTGTTTAGAAGTGTTCATGAGTCCAACAGCAGAGGGAAAGAAACTATTCTTGTGGCGGGAGGTTCTGGTCCGGATGGACCGTAGCCTCCTGCCTGAGGGGAGTGGTTCAAATAGACCATGTCCAGGGTGAAAAGGATCATCTTCCGGTGGACCTACCACCTGCAGGAAGATCTGTAAAGGGACCAGTGCAGAGAGATCTGGCCAGCAGGGGCCTCAGTGACCGTATCTCCAGACAAAACTGGCTCTTGGGACATGTAACGTCACCTTGCTAGGGGCGAAAGAGCCTGAGCTTGAGGTTGAGCGGTACCGTCTGGATATAGTCGTCCTCACCTCAATACACAATTTGGGTTCTGGAAGCCATTTCTTTGTGAGGGGTTGAACGCTCCACTTCTCTGGCATTGCCACACAGCTCAGCCACCACGTGATGAAATTCACCCTAGTGAACGAGGGGGTTGCTCCTGTCAGGTTGGGGACAGGTTTCTAACTGTTGAGTCGGCCACTCAATTTTTCTACTAGGGGGCTTCAACAACCACTTGGGCAACGACAGTGACACCCGGAGAAGGGCCTTCCCGATCTGAACTCAAGAGGTGTTCAAATACTGGACTTCTGTGCTAGCCACGGATTGTCCATAACAAACACCATGTTCATGCACAAAGGTGTCGATCATTGACCTAGGTTGTCCTGGTGCCACGTGCACTGATGGACTTGTCTTGGACACTTGGGTGAAGAGAGGGGCAGAGCTGTCAACGATCACCATCTGGGGGTCTGTTGGGAACGTCTTGTGGAGTCATGAACTCAGACCTCCAAGAGATCTTCTCCCAGATCCCAGGGGAGGCTGGGGACATTGAGTTAAAGTGGTTCTCAACCTCCATTGTCAACGTGGCTGCTTGGAGCTGTGGGTGCAAGCTCTGAAGTGCCTGGACACTGGAGGTAAGGGATGCCATAAGAATGAAGGAGTCATATCAGGTCTTTTTGGCTTATGGTACTTCTGAGGCAAGTTGACATGCAGCTTGAGCTCTCGCAGATGCAAAAACTGGGCGAGGTTTGGGAAGGCTATAGAGGAGGAGTTGGCCAGACAGAAATTTAGGCAAACTGTCCGATGCCTCAGGAGAGGGAAGCAGTGCTTCACCCACACTGTTCATGATGCGGGTGGAGACTTGTTGACCGTGACTGTGGATGTTGTCAGACGGGAGAAGGAAAACTGTCTGAGTGCTGAGAGAAGCCTGGGAGGCCCCATGTGACCCGACAATGGATAAGTGGAAGAAGATGGACACACACCTCTGAAAATACACACACCTCTGAAAATACACAACAAAACTTTTATGTCTCTACAAAAGGCAATGGAGTGTTATGTGGGGGCATCCCGGAATGCTTTTGACCCAGTGTGTCGGTTTAACCACCATTCCATTGGAGTAATTTCACATGGGACGAGGGAACAAATGGCCAGGCAAGGTCTAGGAGAGGTACAACACATTTAATGTAATTATTTCCACCATAAATATATATTTTGCTTGAGTTGTTATCTTTATTTATTTATTTATTTATTCATGCATCATTTTATTAACACAATGAAACATTACAAACAAAGTTTTTTTTTTCATGAATTGATTAACATATGTCATCTATATATAATATGAACCATTATTATACATATACATTTTCTTTCGTCATTTTAGTTTCTCGTTTTGTCCATCGCAGTTTACTTTTTATTTTAATATTGTTTATAGTATTGATGTTTATTATAAAAATTACTATTTTAATTATTGTCCGAATTTTTGTAAAAGTATGATAATATAGTGCTACCATTTTACATCTTGCATAGTCAATGCATACATACATTTCCAAATAGAAAATTATAACCCATGTAAAGTGTTAATTTTGTTCCAACCGTTTTAGAATTTCCCATCTTTTTTTATGTTTTTTTTAATCACTATCCGTTTCAGAATCAGAATCAGAATGAGGTTTATTGCCATTGTCAATGAACAAACTTCACAGACATAGGAACTTGTCTCGGCCTTAAGGTGCAACATAAAACACTGAGCAATAATAAAACAACATATATTCAATCAAACAAAAGGCATGAATTTAAGGGACAATTTAAAATTACTATAGTATAAAACAAAAATAGGCATTGCTATGTACACAAGTTATTTAAAGTTGTAGTGCAAGAAGTGACAGTGCAGTGAGTGTATGAATAGTTGCAGTTAAAGTGGCAGGTGTTTAGAAGTGTTCATGAGTCCAACAGCAGAGGGAAAGAAACTTGTTGTGGCGGGAGGTTCTGGTCCGGATGGACCGTAGCCTCCTGCCTGAGGGGAGTGGTTCAAATAGACCATGTCCAGGGTGAGAAGGGTCAGCTGTGATCCGACCTGCTCGTCCCAGAGCCCTGGAGACGTACAGGTCCTGCAGAGATGGGAAATCTGCAGCCAATCACCTTCTTCAGCAGAACGCACAATGCGCTGTAGTCTCTGTTTGTCCCTGGCTGTGGCTCCAGCGTACCACACGGTGATGGAGGAGGTGAGGATGGACTCAATGATGGCCGTGTAGAACTGCACCATCATCTGCACTGGCAGCTTGGCTTTCCTCAGCTGCCGCAGAAGTACATCCTCTGCTGGCCTTCTTGATGAGGGAGCTGATGGAGGGCTCCCACTTGAGGTCCTGGGTGATGGTGGTGCCCAGGAAGCGGAAGGAGTCCACAGTGGTGATGGGGGAGTCTGTCATGATGAGGGGGGGCTGTGGACTTTCCTGAAGTCCACGATCATCTCCACTGTCTTCTGGGCGTTGAACTCCAGGTTGTTCAACCATATACGCTTCCAAAGTTAAATATCTACGACAACTGAATCTTTTTCTACAATTAGATATCTACTGATATATTTTTTAAAGCCATTAATATTAAGTGAAAATCTTAAAACTGTATTCCCAATGAGATAATTAAATTATCCAAGTCTTTTTGTAAACTCTCCCAGCAGAGTAGATGCAAAATCTAACTTGAGTACCAAACCAATCTCAAAACACATTTTCTCAACTTCCATCCAAAATAAAGCCACTATGTGGCAGTACCAAAACAAATGTACAGTGGACTCCATTTCCAAGCAACAAAAACGACATTCATCGGCCTCTGCCATATTCCATAATTTTAACATTTTGCGTATAGGTAGGAAGTTATATATAATTTTGATTTGAAAGAATCTACTTTGAACATCAACATTGGTCACATAAATTAGTTTAAATATCCGTTCCCATCTTTATGTATTTATTTCCAGGTTGCGTTTGACTATCCTGGAGTCATTGGATTTGATATCACGGAATAACTGGACGTTTGTGGTTAGTATACAATAGTTTTTATTCTATGCAGGACAAAACCACCTCCCTGGAACTGTCAGCCTAATCACTGTTGAGAAGTGACTAAATACACGTGCCAAAATATTTATTTCCAAATACAAAGAAAGTAGTTACTGGTACTCCGGCACAGTTACTTTTTCATTGGAAAAGTATTTAAATACAGTTACTTTTCTAAAATCATACAAATACATTGATAACACAGTTTAGGCTTCAAACGATAAAATGTGGTATGTGTATGTGCAATTTCTATTTTTGCAATCACTGATAGAAATGCATTTTAAAACAGTTGAACATGGTAAATTAGTTCAATCCTATGCTGCATTTTTGTACACCATAATATAATGACACTTGTAAAAAGTATATTAAGGATTACATTTTAAAGAAGGTATTTAATGTTCTGGAACTAAATACAAGGCAGGTTTATTTGTGGAACACAATTCGTACACAAGGCAATTCAAAGTGCTTCACACAACGGAAAAAATGACAAAGACATGACAGAAATCACAAAACCTTCATTTCTATTCGTTCAATTGAACAATTTTGCTGACATGAATCGTACATTTTGTCTGTGCTTAGTTATCCGCCAGATTTCAAACTTGATTTGTAAGAGAGTTGTAAGAGACTTTTTAGGTGGACTGCTAACACTTTCTCTTTGTTTCTGTGGCCAAAGATGATGATTTCAGCTTTGTCTGAGTTCAGCTGGAGAAAGTTGTTTTGCATCCACACACTGATCTGTTTGGATGCAGTGACAGAGTGAATCCACTGTCCATATTCACCTGTCCGTCAATGAAACATAGATCTGAGTGTCGCTCTGCATCATTGTGATAGGACACATTCTCGGCATGCGTATCAACTGAACCTAACGGCAGCATGTAGAGGTTGAACAGAAGGGGTCCCAGGATTGACCCTTGGGGCACCCCACAGGTCAGGGGCATCTGGTCTGAGAAACAGTTACCAATTTCAACAAAGTACTTCCTGTCTTCCAGATAGGACCATAACCAATTTAGGGGAGTCCCAGTCCTCTAGTCTCTAATTTTTATTATGACTGTAAGTCATAACGCTGCGACATCTCTTATGTATTCAATATCAATATCAAGGTTTATTTCTAAAGCACACTTACAACTTTAAAAGCCCAACGTGCTGTACAGCAAAGTGCAATAATACATATGGACAAACAATTTAAAATACAAATCATATTATTGTTTTTAATAAATGTTGTGATGTATAAAAATAAAAATAAAAACCAAAATCATGTGTATCTTTATCTACCAATTTCACAAGATGAGACGCAAAAAGAAAACTGGGTTGCCATCAAATGGAAACCTGGAACAATTACGCACACTTTCCAAAAGGATCAACCCAGCTGGGGGCGGTAATAAATACATTTTAAATGTTAAAGATTATTTTAACATCAGTAATTACCTTAAGACTTGTCATGTCTTGTTAGATGGCCAAGATGGCGGTGATGGGATTTCAGCAAATACCACAGAATTTCAACATTGATCCCAGTAAAAAGAGATGACTGAGAATATTCTGAACCGTTCATGTAATGTTAATTTTTTTTAAATATAAAAAATTTTTATGAATCAAAATCGATTTCAGTGATATGCATATATTTATATCAAATGACTTCTGTACATTATGTAGGCTGAAAAATCGGAACAAGAATACAGGGTTGATATGCAGCATTCATATACAAATAATCATCATTAAAAGTGCTCAAATTAAGTAGTATCTTGATTTAGAAATATGGCCTCTCTTAAAATAAAATTTCCAATGGTAAAAGCATAACCTGGCGTAGAAAAAGTCCAACTTCACTTTAGATTGGAAAAAATGCAGCACGTGCAAAAAAGCGAACTAGATTTCTGTTTGCAGTTTCACAATTACTGATCAAGATTAATACTCCAGCACTTCGACTATTTTTAAACAGGTCGTTTTTATAACTCTTCATTAGAATGTAGCTATGTGTGTAGATATAATAAAGACATCAGCTCTCCAGTTGTTCACTGCACAAACTCTGAGTAGACACACTGCTCAGCAAGTTCGTTTAGTAACGCCAACTTTTTGGTTATTGAACAAGAATAACAAACAGTGGCAAGTGGAGTGTTAGTTCGAGAACCTAAAATAGTTTTAGTGTGGAGACAGCTGAACCAAATGTTTTAGTTAAACGTGTAAAATATATCACAATAGTAGCCAAATTATATTTTACGTACTATATATTATATGACAAACTTAAAGAGCTAATGTGTAGTTTTCTGTAACATTAACTGCATAATCCCATTGCAATAAAATGTTTAAACTATACTAACTATACTCTTCAGAGAGATAGGTCAGTTTTATGCCATATCATACTGTGTAATATTATAGCTAAAAGAAGCGCTTCACCATGGAAACAACCAGAAGGAGCCTCCTCCTCCTCCTCCAAGCCACTAAAGAGTCAGTTTTGGGGACATCCAAGTCCAATTCAAAGTAAAGACACTAATGTTTGTATTAATTTTAGTAATACAAACATATCCAAATTAAAATAAATCTCTATTTTTGTCTTAAAATGACACAGTAATGATGCAGGTTCTATATTGTTCGTAAGTTATATATGTAGATATCAGTGGCGTGTGGGGACTTTTATGGATGGGCAAGGAAACCTGCAGTGTTCATCAATATTTAGTGGATAATACAAAAATGGGGGGGGAAAGGAAATCTAGTAAGTGAGAGTGGGCTTCGTACTCAGGTCTCATTAGAGGTAATTGACACAAATTAGCGTTCTGTGTTGTTAAGTGACTGCCTGTGTTTCTAACTAACATCTAATCGATGGAAACGTGAACAGAGCCTGAGCTACAAACACAGACTTGTCTCTAAAAGTCCGTTTGTTGAAACTTGGCGCTGCTGTTGCTTCTCTTCTCCTCGCACATGCTCAGTTAGGCCAAAACTTTTTAAACATCCTGGGATCCCCAACACAGGTTTATTCAGCGTGGTTTGAGCATAGCTCCATGGGTTTGAGGCTGTGTGGGCCTCAGAGCACATGTGCAGAGCTCTAACACAAGCTGCTGTCCACTCTGGTTCTGAAAGCTCATGTTAGAGGGCGGAGCATGAACGGGCCTCTGAACACGCACACAGACTGAGCAGCTGTGGAAAAAGCAGATAAATAATTCATCATAAAACATTGATTAAGACTTTCCACCTCCAGAAAGTTACACAGTTGCTTTAAGATAAAAAACAATTTTGTAAACAAATGGTACAAAATGTTTTGTAAATCAAAAAATAAAAATAAATGGTTAATTAATTTTAAAAAGAAATATTGTACTGATAACTGCAATGGATGAATTTGTCTGTATGAAACCCTTTTGCTTTTGGCTGCATGACTGGCGCACAGGCCTGAGGTTCTCTCCCGTAAACGGAATCATTCGGAATGTTCTGCACTGCTGCCACCTTTTGGGTTGAATGTGTATTGCAACACTGGAAGATGACTTTTATTAATATATACAAATCTTTGAAATGAAATATCTTCAGACATTATAACCCCATTTAAATCAGTAGTTTAAAAGTGCAAGTGAGAAACAACACAATTATGTCCATACCTCTACTTTTTCTAATTTGGGGGGGATTATTAATATTAATCTTTACTTTCTATTTCTGAAAAATATTATTCAGTTTCAGGTTGAGGAAGTACCTACAGATTGTAGATTGTCAATTACATCCAATCTACTTTATTTATATAGTACATTTCACAGTTTCCAAAGTGCAACCATAATGATAACAAATAAAAGATAAAACCTGTTGATCAAAAGATCAAAAGCATAAAATAGCAATACATAAATAAATACATAAATAAAATCTATTCAATTTTTTTTTTTTTTTTTAAATACATAAAGACCACACAACTCATGCAAAGTGAAAAAGTGGGGTTTAAGCCAACGCTCCACCGTTTGGCCGGTCTGAGGAGGCCCTGTCCCCCTGGTTTTAAATCAAGGCTTTACATTATTGATATGAGTTTGGTGTAGCTGCATGAAATAATGCCTAAACCCTAATACAATAATGTCATTTGTGTAATGAATTGATCGGTGAAGAGATCTTTTTGAATCCATTTCCACTTTGGTAAGGTATGGGAGTTTAGCTCAGTAGCATAGGTGTTCACCCTTCACATGAGAGACCTGGATTCACCCTTGCATAATAGATTTGTTTTCTTTAACTTTTTTCACACCCCAGGTCCGCTTGCCCATCCATAAAAGTCTGCACACTACAGCAACATACTTATTTAAACTTTGCAATAAATATGTGCCTACAGTATATACATAAAAGGAAGGGTTTTTGGTAGACCCTATTGCCAGTGCATCAGCGCTTAAGGCCTCCAAAAAGTCTTTCAGAAATGTCATGCATTTCATATTTTTAGGTAATTAGGCACGAGCCGAAGGATGAGAATTGTCCCGGCGAGGGACTTATGAAAATTGTATCCGGGGGCCGGAAAAATGCAAAAATTGAGTAGTAAACAAGGACAAAGATGCCCGTGAGTGGTATCGAAAATTAGAACTCAGTGAGTTCCAATTTTGAGTGAAGACCCCGTGAAAAAATACTGAAAGACGGCTCTGTAGCGCCACTTCAAAGATTGATTAACATGGGGCCAATGGGAGCCCCAAGCCAAAAAAAGTCACGGTAAAATTATGACGCTCACTCCAAAAATATGTGAAAAATGATATTATGACCCCGCCCTAAATCATACAGGAAGTCGGCCATGTTGAACGAAGAAGGCGCTGACAAAAGGGCACCTGGTCGTACTTTTGGCATCTCCTCCTACAGTTTTCATCGAAAACACTTCAAATTTGCCCACAAGACACAAAACCCATGAGCAATGAAATGTTATCAGTTTGAAACTGATACATCTTTGGGTGCGGTCATCGTGGATCTTTAACATTTTGTTTTTTTTAAATCCATGTTTCTTAAAAAGATTGTTTTTAGGAAAATGTTACTGCCACTGGAAGTCTGAACTCAATGATATGCAAATGTAGTGGTGAGCTAATAAACTAGCACTCTAGCGCCCTCTCCTAATTATATTTTTTAAAATTCCTAAAAGACAATCTATTTGTAGTAGACAAATGAACCCGTTTATACCTGTTTTCAGTTGTTACCGGGCACAATGTGACAAAACGACATGACTCTAGCTCGAAGAAAGAGTTTCCGTTAATATTTTGTTATAATTTTTTTTTCTTCCACAAACCACCCCAATTGTATCCCCCTGAACGTTAACGAAAAAAGAAAAAAAAAAATCTCCAAATTCAGGATTGGTGAAAAATGTGTTTTTATGGCGTCTAAAAAAAAATTTATGACATTGATATACATACTGTATGTATACATGTATACATACTGTATGTATGTATGTATACCTTGTATTTCTTAATGTTTATTAAACCGTGTAGAAATGCATAAACATTCAAGTAAACGGTAGCTTTACATACTGGATGTATCTCTTGTCAAGTAGATTCAAGTAATTGAATCGGTGCTGACTATAAAGCAGGTAATGGCGTATTCAAGCAATGGCCATTTTGCAATAACAAATAATCACATTACATCCTTTTGGTTCATCTCTGAAATAAAATAAGATAAAAGCCCTGTGACATGTTTAAAGTGGATATCAAACCTAGGCTTGTTAAGTCTAATCAATAGGCTGCTAACCGCACTTACAGGCCTAGGCTACAGTACATGGCGGCTCACGCATCTATTCTATTAGTGTATGGCCATCATAACACATTAAGAATGGTTTTCAAATGTCACAAAGACCAGAAAATCATTGTGCTGGACTAACATATTGTGATGGACTAATCATAAGGAAATAGGGGACATTTAAATGTAGAGCCGACCACCCTACTGTACTGAGCGGATGTGTTTCCTCAATATTGTTAGAATGAAATGAATTGGAGTTTGCGAGGACAGTTTATGAACAAAGTGCCAATGATTTATTGTTGGTATGCTTTGGGAGCTGAAGATCATTTCAGGCACTGGAAGAGGGGGCTTGTCCTTTCCCACTCCTGGGAGTAACCACACCCACACCCACAGTTGCATCCATATACAGAGCCACATATGTTTTCTTAAGATGTTCTGCCAAAATATTGATACTTGTATCGGTATATGCACGAACACATAGTAGATCAATTTGAATGCTCTGTAAATAGTCCCTCGATGATGGATGGCTGCCACTCAGCGTTAAGATGTTCTTTGTCATCACAAGCTCCATGGCAACATCGTCATGTAGTCTTTTGCGTGATATCTTTGGTGAGACAACTTCTTCTATTCCCTGCCATCCCTTCAGCTCAAGTGACTGCAACAGTTTGTAGTGTATATTGCTTATCCCGTGACTGCCTTTGTGGTCTTTCCACGACGTGCCATGATTGCTTTTCATGTTTGTCATGGAGTACCTCTCCATGGACTAAATCGTAAATATTATTAGATTGGGGGGCAGATTTCATGACAAACTGATACACTTCCTTTCAGTCCTCAAAGCTGCATTTTGTGTTAGTGTGGAAGTATGGGGAATCGTTTTTTCAGCTGGTAATTTTACATGTTGGTATGGAAATACCAACGGGCATCATGGCTTTATGTATTTTTCTAAAGGCATTCTACAGTAGTTTGTCCATGGAGGATTCCGTTTACCTTCCCAGGCCTTTGGCTTTATTTGTGCCCATTCTTTTTGTGGAGGTGTGTTTTGGTCCTGCGCTGCACTCAAGTGTTTTCATCTGAAGCAGGAGAGTGACAAGATGGCGACGGCTGAGGTATCTGGGACAGCTGAGGCGCCGAGTCAACGACAACGTCATTTCCTGTTCCTGCTGAGGCATTTGAGAAGCTATCATCATCTTTGTTACTCATGATTACTGTAAGATGTTTCAAGGAAAGCTGCGGGATGGGAAATGCATGATGAGTACGAAACCAGTATTTTAATTAAATAAATGTACAGTATATACTTTCCCATTTAAATATAAACTTCTTGTGTTTTGTGAAAATTATAATTCTGATTCTTTAAATCAGGGACTGCAGATGGAAATGAGCTCCTTCGCTACAACAAACCAGCTTAATGTCTCTGTACATTGTCCCTTCAAATGAAGATGAAACTAGGCTAAATACATTTGCCCAGAGAATATAAGCGTAAACACTTTTAGACATTTGCTGGGAGCGATTAAGAAACTGTAGAACCATCACACAAACATGACTAGATGCCGGAGAGTGGAGTCTAAGAATCAACTGTACTTTTTTTTCCATTTACAACAGAAATAATGCTGCTGTCCTTTCTGCACTCTGATCTGTGTTCTGTTGTGCCTACTATGGCTTTGGTCCATGGAGAGATTCAATTGTGCAGTCTTGAGTTTGACAAACTACGGTACGTTACACGCAAACAGAGTGTTACAAACAAAGTGATTTACTTTTTTTTTAAGTGCTTTTCACTTAGAAAATAGTCGCTTTAGTCAAAGTATACGTAACCGGTTTCATTGTAGTTGTATTGGAGTAATATTTGACCATGTGTATCTGTACTTTCATAGTAATGAAATGCAGTACTTTGAAAAAATGTGTGGCGCCTCATTTAATGAAAAGCAGAGGTGTGGAAGAATATAATAATGTAATAACAAAAAAATCTCTCTGTCAATCTCTTATGTGCGCATTATCCAGTTTTTTAAATGATCAACTTGGTTATGGTGCATATTTGTTTAAATACAACGGGCCTCATTCATGAAGCACACGTTTGTACTGAAGGCCTCTTTTTTTGCATTCCCAAAATGAAAATGTTCTTCTGGAAGAACAAATCCTACAAATAGTCAGGAGCACTCTTACGCGCACAAAGTCTGAGGTTTCATAATATTCCTCCTATAGTGCAACCAAAATGTATCATCTCCACTTTGTGTGTCCAGTGGAGCCCTCACATGTGGAAGTTCAGAGGGCGTTTCTTGGCAAACAAATAATACATTATTTAAATGAACATGTAAATGAGAGACGTGGTGTTCGTAGCGATGTTCTTGAATTTGGCGCACTTCTCATTAAGAAGGCATTTGGCTTCTTAATGAGGCCCAATCATGCCTTCAGCTACAGCTCTCGCTCTATTGATAAAGTTCAGGATTTTTCACCATCAAAAGACGATGCACGATCTCTGTTGGCCTATTACTTATTTGAAATGATTGGTTGATAACAGGGAATTGTACGTTGGCAATGCACCTGGCAGGCCCGGGCCTAGACTGACCGAGGCGCAAAGATGATACTTGAAGTGAGGGTCCAAACACTGCACCCTTTTGTACCACTGTAAACCCGGGCCTGGCACCTGGTCATGCCTGGAAAGGCCCCATCGACCCAAAAAATCTAAAAAGTCGTTTTTTCAGTTTTCCTTCCAGATTGCTCTCTACCGTTTGTCTTTGTTGTGTTGTTTTGTTCTTTAGACACATCGCTGGATAGCCTTGGCCGCTGACATTGACTCCTCAAAATGGATTTTTAGAAAATGTAGAAATATTAGCAATTCTATGCCTCCCATTTGCGGCCTGTTGCAACGCGAGACAAATTGATAGCGTAACACGATGTAGGACTAAATCAGAACCCATCCCGAGGCAAAATAGGCACCTTTTAGTTACCCATTTAAACCCCTTGTTGTCACAGTTCTACTTTTTGCCTTTGTTTATGCTCAGTCCACTTCAATTTTTCAGCCTAATCCGGTCCATCTTTTGCCACCTCCCCGGTGACCCCGCCCTCCACAGCTGCCTCTTGTTCCCTTATCATCCCAGGGTCACTTCAGTGTACTCCCTCTGTTTTTTCAGTTGTTGCTAGATTGTTGACCAATCAAGAGAGATGCTCTAGTGCTGCTGCCATGGTATTTGTGAAGTCGGAAAGAAATATTAGCCTGCCCTGTGGGTCATTTTTAAGGCTTTCCTGTTTAAAAGCACACTTTGTTGAAAAAGAATTTCAGTTTGGCTCAATCTTCGTGTTGCATTTAAGTTCAGTTTACCTGTGTGATACTTTTACTGGGGGCTATTTTTCCTAAAATGCCTGACTAAACTGAAGCTGTTCCTGAACCCTTTGAGGACAATGAATGTCTGGACTCTTGGTGAAGTTGACCCTCTGTAATTGTGTATTCTGTTGTCTGATTTACGCTAAGTCGAAACAAGCTCTCATTTGAGCATTTGACAAAAAAAAGCTGAAGAATGGGTCACAAAACTTAAGTTATTGAAGGAAAAACCCCTGCAGTGAAGTGCATCTTCCAACCTGTGCTGCCGGTCCTGTGGGGCTCCCTGTTTATCCAGCCAAACCCACACAGTCAATTTGCTTCATTTTCGATGTTTTGTGCGTATAAGTTTCTCAAATGATCCACAAACGACGGTGTATAAAAGGAGTTGCTGCGCACACTTTGGTCGCATGAGCTCGACAACAGGAGCTGTACTATTCTACCATATTTATTTTGCTCCATAATGTAAATGTTAGTGTTGAGTGGTATATTAAGGTTGTACCCCTTCAGTATTTGTCTGGATACTGCTGTAGTTCAGCCACTAGATGGCAGTATGCCCCATACTGCTGTCTATGCTGATTTGAATGGATGAATCACTTTTGCATATTCTCCCATAGCAACCAAAATGCTCCTTTTTTAACTGCTGGTGCTGAAATACATGGCAATAGGCAACACTTAAAAACACTTAGTTTCATTTAGGTAATAGCGCAATTAAATGACATAGCCTTCCTTGCATATACTATATAGTTCTATTATCATAGAACCCAAAAGGGACTTGAACTCAGATTGTGCGCCTATACATCCTGTGTTTACAAGAAATGGTGTATTTTTCAGCGTTCCAACAAAACAGTTTGACAAACACACCTCCAGCTTAACATGGTTTTATGTTTAATTTTCATTTAAAATGACGTGTTCCTATCTATAAATGAGCTAATACACGTTCAGAGGCGCCCAATCCACATGAAGGTGCATTGCTGACGTTGGATATGTGGCCGTCCCTGCGTAGTAGTCTAGAAATGTTAGAGACTAATGCATGGATAAGTCTCGAAGTCTGGTTTAGACACCATGTCCCAGGTCACTACTATTATATCCCGTCCAGACCCAAACCTCGGTCACAAAGTGTGCAGAAGACTGCAAGCAGTGCAGCCTTCTGTGCTAGAGATGCTTCTTTGAGGACATTGTTTCAAATGAACTGGGAGTTCTCTCTCACTCTCCAAACGCAGAAAGAGCAGGGGTGGACAGTGGGGACAGATTTGTTCTGTCTGAGCTGTAAAATGATTGTTTTATTCAAATCTGACTCATTGACAATGAACATGAGACTACTGTCACTGTCAGCCTTTTTATGAAATGATCCTTTCTTGGCCCAATCTGCACCACGAGGCCGTTGCCCGCACATCACCGTGCGTCAGGTCCTAGTGCACAGTGAGAACGCTTTTAACAGCAGGAGATCAGGGATGTCCATTTTCTCCTGACCACATAAGAAGCAGCGCTGACTTAGTTTGGAACACTTAACTTTTCTGCTCTATAGAGCAATGAGGGAAGGTTTTGTACGGTGTACATTTTAGGACATTCTCAGTTGAACAAGAGTCAATGGTAGGTTGTCACGGTAACATTGACTCGAACAACTATTGCCAAAGACATGCTTGCGTTTTTGGTTTACCGGCGTTTTGAATGGGATGAAAACAATTACTTTGTCAAACTGAAATTTGGTTGTAAAAAAAGATTCAGTTGTAGTCGTCTGGACTCTGTTTTAGAAAATCCCTGTGGGCGGGGCTTTCACAGAGGAGGATGTAAACCGGAGTTCTCAGACTTGTTTCACTAAAACAGAGTCCAGATGAAACAACTGAATCTTTTTCTACAATGGAACCCTCCTGGACGAATGAGGGATTACACCGACATGTTGACATTTGGCACTTTATTCTCCGTCAAACTGAACAGAAGCCAATGGGGACATGACTATCTCAAACCGTGTGGTAGTGAAAATGTTAAATGGAGTTTGTATATACAAAAACGAGAATGTAGCCCTAACGCTCCTTCAAGTTTGCTTTAATTGTACCTGGTGGGTCTCTTTGTGCCAACTTTTTGACCTGTCCCTGTGCTCTTTTGCACTCCCAGGGCACTTTACTCGTGAAAAGTTCGAGAAGGGTCATACCCAATCGACCAAATGTCTGTTGGAAACTTTGCCTCCTCATAACTGAGTTGGCACTCAGGTGCCATATACAGAAAAGTGCCCCCCATTCTGACACAGCTCCTGGACATCATTACTGTGTCCTGAAGGTTGGCCATGCCCCAGTCAGCCAGGTAGACCTTTTTTGCTAATGTTCCACCTGCAATAAAGATAAAGCAGGTTTAAAGGCAAAGTAGTCTTTCACCAAAATGAAGTCTTCAGCTGACACACATGGGTACTTGATGTCACATCACATTTTTGCTTTTATCAGTATAAATTTTAAAGAATTTCCTTCATTGAAATTTACACTTTTTTTTTTTTTTTTGTCAGTACTGTGTCCTGCAGTGTGACTCAGGATTGGGTTATACTTCCCACAGGTTAATGAGATGCACAGAGGGCAGCAGAGATGATTTTGGATATTTTATCATTCTGGCTAAAATGCCCTTGCTATTTATCGGCAGAGCAAAATTGCAGGTATCTGTGATGGTCCTGATTTGGAGCAACTCTTGTTAAAATCTGTGTTGCACACACAAAATGGTGTATACTAGTAACCATGAGGTTTGTAGGCTTGAGGGCCTCGTGGACCACTTTATTCAGGTGGATGTATTCCACAGGTGGTCCCCATCATCAAGATGTGCAGAAAGAAAGATTACCATCTATTTTTACATGTTCATTTTTGTTTTAAAAATGGAGATTCTGTTGTTTCATGAACATTATACACTGGGTTGTGAAATGTTAAGACTGTACACACATACAACTCTGAATGGAGTTAGTAACACATAATACTTAATTTGTCAAATACAAAGTAGTGTAGTGGGTTTAGGTTAAATATGTTCCTAATTCTTTTTTTTGTTTTAAACATTATTTTGTATTAGAATTTTGTTGCTTCTACAGCTTTACAGGTTTGTTCCTGGAGCAGTTTTTTTTTTTTCCCCTTATGGCTTTATTTAAGAATGAATGTATTATATAAACTTTGAACATGAACGCTTGACTGACTACATGGCTTTCATAGTTACTCTAATTTTTATATTGATGCCAAACTTAAAATTACTCAAATCTACACGTAAAAATAAAATGAACTGAAAAAAAGGGACGTGTTTGCATCTCAATGCTCGCACTTAAGCGTATTCATTTCAAAACAAAAAATGGTCCTAACAGAAATTCCATGCAAGGAGCCAATTGGGTTAGACTCCCATTTTCACTAAAATGTAGTCAAAAATGAGGAAAAAAATTACATTCATTTGTTTAATGGTCATTTAAATCCTAATTGTCCTTTTTCAACGCACAATGCATTTTTATGACATCAGAACTCGGCTCTAATAATAATAAAAAATTATTAATACTTGAATTGCACTTAGGGCCAGTAATGTGAAGATTTAATAAATATTTTCCCAACCAAGCCATATTATGTCTTTCTAATACAAATGAGTATGACTTCTCTATAATCATACCACATAAGTTTTTTCTGGTTTAAAATCCATGTGTTTTCTTTCACAGCTTTTAAATCTTAAGATTTGACTCTGTTTGCACCGCTCTGCTCTAGCTACTCTCACTCGGATTGGTCAGAGCCAAAACACTGCATCACTACCGGTCTGCACAGCCAAGAAGATGCACCTAGAAGCTAAAGGCTAAACTGACACTGCCTCGCAGGATGAGTGCCGCGCAGTCCCCCAGTCTTTTCTGCTCGGCATAAAACCTAGGTGGTGTTTTCTAGTTGGCGGATGCGGAGCCCCAATTTTGTTTACTGGTAGATTTCTTGTTGCCTCCATTGCTTAACACACCTGCCATGGTCAATGAAAGGGGCTCGGGTGTAAGTAACTGTCAATATCACATACAGTAAAATGGCAAAAGATGTCTATACAGGTAGTTTTGCTGATGCACGATGTCCCTGCATAATTTGGGGTGAGACATTTTTATTAAAGTATTACAACCCATTTGCATCCCCTTAATTTCAATGTGGTTTGGGTGTTGACCTAAAAAGGGGTAGCATTGATCTTACGGCACATGAAGTGACACATTGTCAATAAAAGGTTAAAAATGGAAAATTAGGCAAATATTTTAAGCCAAGGCAAGTTTATTTGTAGAGCACAAGTCATACACAAAGCAATTCAAAGTGCTTCACACAACAGGAAAAACATGCATTAAAATCACAAAGACATGGCAGAAATCACAAAACCTTCAATTTTCATTGAATTTAACCATTTTGCTGACATGAATCATACATTTTGTCTGTGCTTAGTGATCCGCCAGATGGAAAATCAAATCTATTGGACCATACTGGCAGACACTCCGGACACGCTTTCCCATATTTATTTGACATTGCCAGCGTAACAGATGTCTCCGGGATCTACACATCGTGCCGAGCGGAATTATTTACATGTTCAACTGTAATTGTGTCTAAATAGTAGTTTTAGAATGCTAAAGAATGTCTCTAAAGAAAGAACTTTTAAAAGGTGCTATTTTTCAGTGCTAAATTCAACTCCCGAAAAGCTACTGGACCAGATGGTGTTTCTCCCCCCACTTTTAAGACACTGTGTAGGAGTGCTGTTCCCGTCTTCACAGACATTTTTTAACACTTCCATGGAGTTATGCCTCGTCCCAGGCTCCTTCAAGTCGTCCATCATTGTCCCTGTCCCCAAGAAGCCCCGGATCACTGGACAGGCTACAGGCCTGTGGCTCTGACGTCATTAAATCATTTGAGCGCCTGGTCTTTCCCCATCTCAAGTTCTTCACCTCCTCCTTGCTGGACCCCTACAGTTCGCTCACAGAGCCAACAGATCTGTAGACGACGCCATCAACCTGGCACTCCACTTCATCTTGCAGCATCTGGACTCCCCGGGAACCTACGCCAGGATAGGTTCAGCTCTGCGTTCAACACCATCCTCCCTGCTCTGCTCCAGGACAAGCTCTCCCAGCTCAACGTGCCTTGCAGGTGAAGACTCACCTGCAGGTGGATCACTGACTTCCTGACAGATCATAGGCAGTGCGTGCGGCTGGAGAAGAATGTCTCAGACATGCAGAATATCATCACAGGACTCCAAGGCTGTGTACTTTCTCCTCTGCTCTTCTCCCTGTACACAAACTGCTGCACCTCCAGCCACGACTCCATAAAACTGATCACGTTTGCAAACGACACCACCCTCATCGGGCTCATCTCAGACGGGGGACGAGTCTGTCTACAGGAGGGAGGTGGACCGGCTGGTGTCCTGGTGCAGCGGTAATAACCTGGAGCTAAACACCCAGAAGACAGTGAAGATGCTCGTGGACTTCACAGCCCCCCACCCCCCTCACCTTGACAGACTACCCCATCACCACCGTGGACTCCATCTGCTTCCTCGGCACCACCATCACCCATGACCTCAAGTGGGAGCCCACCATCAGCTCCCTCATCAAGAAGGCCCAGCAGAGGATGTACTTCCTGCGGCAGCTGAGGAAAGCCAAGCTGCCAGCGCAGATGATGGTGCAGTTCTACACAGCCATCATTGAGTCCATCCTCACCTCCTCCATCACCGTGTGGTACGCTGGAGCCACAGCCAGGGACAAACAGAGACTACAGCGCCCTCTGCTGGAGCCACAGCCAGGACCAACAGAGACTACAGCGCCCTCTGCTGGAGCCACAGCCAGGGACAAACAGAGACTACAGCGCATCGTGCGTTCTGCTGAGAAGGTGATCGGCTGCAGAATTCCATCTCTGCAGGACCTGTACGTCTCCAGGGCTCTGGACGAGCAGGTCGGATCACAGCTGACCCATTTGAACCACTCCCCTCAGGCAGGAGGCTACGGTCCATCCGGACCAGAACTTCCCGCCACAAGAATAGTTTCTTTCCTCTTGCCGTTGGACTATTGAACACTTCTAAACACCTGCCATTTTAACTACGATTTAATCAATCACTCACAGCACTGTCACTTTCTACACTACATCTGTAAATTAAGTCTAAAATTTACTATAGTATAAAGATAAAAATTATTGTTTCCTAATGCATGCCCTTTTGATTTCATATGTTTTTTTTTTTATTATTATTGATCAGTGTGTTATGTTGCACCTTAATGCCAAAATGTGAATTGTGTTCATTGACAATGGCAATAAACCTTCCGCTATCCGTCAAATAGTTTAAGTAAAATCACAGTTCAATTAAAACTATTTTATATTTTCATCATTTTTATTTAGTTTTTTTTATGTTTTTTTAAAGTTAACAACAAAAAAGAGCGATACCAAAATAATGCAATAAAAGGAAACACAATCATAACAATAAAAGGAAACACAATCATGACACAGATAAAAATAAGAGTCCCCATACATTTGTCCATTTCCAAATTGAGTCCAAATGTTACTATTTCCATTTTGTCATTTTCAAATCTATTTTGTGACTACTCTACAATGATTGAAGAAAAAAGGTTCAGTTGTTTTCATCTTAAACAGTTCAAAACAGTGTCAAGATGACTACAACTGAGCCTTTTTTCTTCCTACAGTGGAACACTGGCATCCATCCGACTTCGGAGGTACATCCCTTTTAGTTCGGAATTTGACCGATAGCCTTAGTGGTCTAAAGAGACCACCCAGGGATGAGCCCCGGGCGCAGAGCAGCAGTGTAAGACGCTCCTCTGTCGCTGAGCTCTCGCCCGCTCTGTCACAAATGAAGTGTTCAGACTCAAGGCAGATAGAGACTGTGTGTGTCCCTCGTGCAAATAATGTCAAAAAGTCAAACCTCAGAAAAGCTAGTTCAGGCGTCAGACCAAAGAACTTAATAAAAATAGCGCCCTCAAATGACACAAATAAACAAAATAAGCATATCAAATTTGGACTACTAAACATGAGGTCAATTTCCTCCAAATCGCTTTTAGTTAATGAATTAATTAGTGTTTATAACATAGCTCTTCTTGCTCTAACTGAAACTTGGCTTCAACAAGATGATTATGTCAGTCTAAATGAGTCCACTCCACCCACTCATGTTAACTTTCAGACCCCCAGGAGCACAGGCCGAGGTGGTGGTGTGGCAGTGATCTCACACTCAAGCCTACGCTTGAGTCCTTAAAATTAAACAATGCATTTCGCTCATTTGAAAGCCTCATGCTATCAATCACATGTCCAAATTGGAGAAACCATAAAGGAGTCCTGTTCGTGGTTCTCTACCGACCTCCTGGTCCCTATTCAGAGTTTTTAACAGAGTTCTCAGACTTTATCCCAGTCCAACAGCAAGTTTGATATAAAGTAGTGAAAGCTTGAGTCTTCAATATCCACGTGAACGTGAACGATAACTCTCTCAGTAATTCTTTCAACGCCCTGTTAGATAGCATTGGTTTTGCTCAGAATGTAAATAAACCGACTCACAGTCACAAGCGCACTCTAGATCTTGTTCTAACATATGGAATAGAGATTAGTGACCTCATTGTCTTCCCTCAAAACCCCATACTGTCAAATCATTTCCTAATTACCTTTCAGTTTGTTCTAAAAGATTATCCAACCCCACAAAATAAAGTCATAATGAAAAGGACAATATCGGAAAAATCTATCTCAAAGTTCAAAGAAATAATAGAGCCAATATTCAGCGACATGTCATGTGATCATGTCATGTGATCCTGCTGAGAACGGCCTTAGTCCCAGTGTAAGTGATCAATTTGTCAACTTGAAAGAATTCTCTGAAGTCCGCTCTTGATGTTGCAGCTCCGCTAAAGCAGAAGGTCATTAGGCCAAAATGCGCCTCCCCATGGTACAACGAAGAACTGCGTTCACATAAACAAAGAGTTAGAAAATTAGAAAGACCATTTGGTCTCTCCCACACGGAGGAATCCCTAAAAGCATGGAAAATCTGCCTACTGTCCTATAAGCAGGCTCTGCGTAAGGCCCAAACCAGATACTATTCAAATTTAATAGAAGTCAACAAAAATAACACTAGATTTCTTTTCAGCACTGTAGCCAGGCTAACAAACTGTCACAGCACAGTAGAGCCGTCACTCCCAGCTACTCTCAGCTCTAATGATTTTCTTCTATTTTTTAACAATAAAATGAAAACAATCAGAGATATAAATTAGATGAAACTACTCCCACTATTAGCCCTGAACAAGCCCAAGCTGTGAAACTAGTGTCCACATAAATCCATCAGTGACACTAGAAAGGTTCACTGCTGTTGATCAAGCAGAGAGAACTTCAGCCATTATGTCCTCTAAAACGTCATCTTGTATTCTAGACCCGATTCCAAGCAGACTCCTCAAAGACATTCTCCCCCTAATTATAGATTCTATTCTTAATGTAATAAATACTTCTTTAGAAAGTGGTGATGTTCCACAGTCCTTCAAACATGCAGTCATTAAACCGCTTCTGTAAAAGCCTAATCTTGATCCTGACCAGTTGATAAACTACAGACCGATTTCAAAATACCCTTTGTCTCTAAAATCCTTGAAAGAGTTGTAGTTAAACAGCTTTGTCGCCATCTACAGGACAATAACTTATTTGAAGTTTTCCAGTCAGGGTCCAGAGCCCCCCACACACTGAAACTGCACTAGTTAAAGTCACAAAGGATTTGTTATTAGCTGCTGACGATGGACTGGTCTCAATCCTGGTTCTATTGGACCTCAGTGAAGCGTTCGACACCATCGACCACAACATTCTACTGCAGAGGTTAGAATCTGATGTAGCTGTCAGAGGCCCCGCCCTCAACTGGTTTAAATCCTACCTATTGGATAGGTACCAGTTTGTTCATGTAAACCAGAGCTCCTCCCCCTGTCCTAAAGTAACCTACGTTGTGCCACAGGGTTCAGTTCTCGGTCCAATTCCGTTTACTCTTTATATGCTGCCGTTAGGTCACATGATCAGAAAGCATAGCATTAACTTCCACTGCTCTGCAGATGACACACAGCTGTATTTATCAATGAAACCTGATCAGACCGATCAAGCAGACAGACTTGGTGCTTGTGTGAAGGATATAAAAACCTGGATTACACTTCATTATCTGCTTCTGAACCCTGAAAAAACCGAGGTCATCGTACTAGGCCCTAATCATCTGCGAGACGCTTTATCTGAGCAGATAGTCCCACTGGACCACGTCAGTGTGGCCTCCAGCTCCACTGGAAGAAACCTTGGAGTCTTATTTGACCAAGAGCTCTCATTCAAAGTACACATAAATCAAGCCTGTAAAACAGCCTATTTCCATCTGCGTAATATAGCCAAAATCAGAAAAATCTTGCCTAAAAGCGATGCTGAAAAACTTGTCCATACGTTTGTAACATCTAGATTAGACTACTGTAAACTCCCTGCTCGCATCGTGCCCTAAAAGCTCCATAAAAAGCTTTCAACTGGTTCAAAATGCAGCAGCAAGATTACTAACAGGAACTAAAAGAAGAGAGCACATTACGCCGGTGCTCGAGTCTCTTCACTGGCTCCTGTCGAGTTTAGAATCAAATTCAAAATCCTTCTCCTGACTTACAAAGCCATTAATGACCTGGCCCCATCCTACCTCAAGGAGGCTATAGTACCTTATCATCCAAACAGAGCACTTCGCTCTCAAAATGCTGCACTTCTGGTGGTCCCAAGAGTCTCTAAAAGCACAGTAGGAGGTAGAGCGTTTAGCTACCAAGCTCCTGTGTTGTGGAATCAGCTTCCTGTCCATGTTAAAGAGGCCGACACAGTCTCTTCATTTAAGACCAGGCTTAAAACGTTCCTCTTTGAAATCGCTTATGGCCAGGCCAGTTAGGAACAGAAATAAAAGCCTACAGTTCCCAGCTATGCTGCCCAAGGAGCAACTATACTGGGGGAAGTATGGCAGCTTGAGCACTATCCTCTGTTTCCTACTACTTCTCTATCAAACAATATTTAATATTTAATTTCATTTAGAATTTGTTCATCTCTTTTCCTTCTTTTTCTCCCACTTCCCCGACGGGAGTGGAGCAGGCGATGACCTGTGGATCCAACTGCCTGGAGAAACTGGTTCTACTCCATATGAACGGTTCTTCATCAGCCTTGAAGAATTGGTTCTCCTCCTGAGCGGGTCTAGCTCCACTGTGTATCTGCAAATTGAGGCGTGTCCGCCTGTCCGTCCGAGGGAGTCGGATCTCTCCTTCACTGTGGGACTCCTACAGGTTTCTACTTTTTCCCAAAGAGGTTTGGTAGTTTTTCCTGGCCGAGAAGGGACTAAGGACAGGGGGGCTTGGGACATCTGTCTAAGGACACAGGACGCTGGGACATTTCCAAGTCCCTATCAACACTGTTTATTCTGTTTTTATTCTGTTTTTTCCACTGTCGCCCCTCGAGGCAACTGCTGTTGTGATTTTGGGCGTTACAAAAATAAATTGAATTGGATTGAACTGAAGTTGTGTAAACTGCTGTACCTGCAGAATGACATGGAACTTCATCCTCAGGTCTCATGCCTTCCTCTGAAGTTGCTCGTTTATGTACCAGATTAAAATGTCAATTGACCAATGGGAGTTCTTTTTTAGTGTCTCTCATCCAAAAGTCACAATAATTACCTTTCCGGCAGGCCTTCTCACGTTGCTATCTGAACATTAAAAAAATATATATTTAGATCAAGTATGTGAAGACATACACTCAACTGAAGAAATTTAACAAATGAATGTTGCATATTTAGAGGAGATGTGTGACAGTTTCAATGAAATATAAGGTCTTCGGAAAGGCTAGTCCATCACACAAAAAGAGATCTTTCATTGAGGGAAAAATACGAACAATTCATGAATAAAGTACAATGTTTATCCCCAGAGGATCCACAATACAATATGAATCCCGATACTGTGAACTTGATATGTTACGTGTCTTGATACATGGATATCCCTTAAAACCGGTGTTAAAAGTTGAAGTTGGGTTTCATTAAGTAGATTGAAAATGAAATTCTGATAAAATTTTTTAATCAGTCAGATTCAGTCTTGATCTATCAGTCTGCAGGTCAAGAAGTGTAGAATTGAGCAATTTATAATGACATTATGTTGTTTAAAAGTATAAATACACATCTCTGTATCAATACAGGTATTGCCAAAAAGTCTGTTACGATATATCACAATATCGATATATTGAGGACAGCCCTAATTGGTGACTCAAATGCCAACGGTATCAGTGTTGATCTGCATTTTACTAAACATATAACTAGTAGGTTGGTATGCTCTCGTCGGACAATCATGTGCTGTGATCAAGTCGTCCTGTTTGTATGGAATCTAGAATCACTATACAGCACAAAGATATGTACAAATCCAGATACCTTGAGATGATAGTGGGTTTTCAGCAGGTGGTAGTTCCTCTGAACTGCTCTGTTCCTGTTAAATAGAAAAAGTGCCACATGTCAATCACACTGTAAAAGAATGAACAATTGCCAAAAATGTACTTAAAATCAATACCTTTCCTAGACTATTAACATTATCCTCTGAAATACAATAACATTGTTCATTACTTTTTGCACTCCACTGGCTTTCCGTTTCTTTTAGAATTGATTTTTAAATGTTACTTTTTGTTTTTAAAGCTCTAAATGGCCTGGCACCACTTTATCTGGCCGAACTTCTGTCTGCTCCGAACCCAAGCAGGGCTCTAAGGTCTCTAAGGTCGACAAATCAGTTTCTGCTGGATGTCCCCAGAGCCAGACTCAAACACTGGGGTGATCGAGCCTTCCCTGTCGCTGGTCCCAGACCCTGGGACAAACTGCCCCCCGACAAAAGTTTGGATTAGGTGTTCCAATTATGTCATCCCATTTTCAGGCTGTATGGTAAAAATCGCTAGCGTAGTATTTTGAAAGTAAGAAGGCTAACTTATGAAGAAAAAAAAGATCAGAAGCCTGTTCAGTCTTTGTTATTGGAAAAAAACCTTCCGATGCGTTTTGGCCACAAGAGTCTTTTTAGTGGCATGTGTAAAGGCAGCTTTGGGTCAAAGTAAGACTGGTAATTTAGTAAGATAGTGCAACCCTGAAGCAGAGGTCTTCAGTTTCCCATCATTAAAAATATATTACGTTTTTTTTCACCGCAGCGCATCCGCAGCCCTCTGCGCTGCTTTACTGCAGCTTAACTGCAGCCAGAGACCCCCGGTTCCTCTGAAACACTGCTCTGTCAGAGCACACACGTGTGATGCTGCAGACACAGGAAATAACAGCGTCACTGATGATTTGGTGTAAATGTCACATGTGTAAGGACCGTGTGCTTGTATGGATTAGAATCAGAATCAGAAAAGGTTTACGATTCAGTGAAGAAAATGCACAAACATTAGAACTTGTTTCGGCGTTAAGGTGCAGCATGAATCACTGAGCAATAACAAAACAACATATATGAAATCAAATCAAAAGGGCATGCATTAGGTTCAAATTGACTATAGTATTAGATAAAAATAGACTTACTATGCATGCGCCGTGGCACCGGAGGACAACGTGTTTTCAGGGCTTCGTCAGACCGCTGTGTGTGATGTGCGGATTGTTTCACGGGTCGGGTTATGAAAGGTGGTCTCGTCCCGGGACATGGGCACTTTTGCTTTAGGCGATTTTACAGCTTAATGTGACTATGGAGGTGAAGGAAAGATAAAAATACATTATTTCTCAGGCGCAGATCCGTTTTCACCAGTTTAGTGCTTTCAGGCACTTCCCATTTCATTACGTTGCATATATTTCTTTATTTTATATATTTAATTTTTTGAAGCTTTTTTACAATTAAAATAAACAGAACAAAACGGAACCAAACCGAAAAAGAGAAACCAAAAGACAGACATCATAAACAGTAGCTATCCAACAGAAAGTAAAATAAAATTTAATTTTAATTTTTTCCATTTTGCGAATGTCCAATGTGATGTCAGTCCAGTCCTTGATTGGTATGATTTTTCATCCATTTTTTGTGATTCTTTTTTTCGCTGCTGCCAGGAGGACACTCCAATAATAGCTGCCGATTGTGTCCTGAGGCCCAGATACATAGTTCTGAAGTCCATTGGGACGATGATGTCATGAATTGTCAGTAAGGCTTTGTTGATCTCAGTCCAAAACTTGTGAACAACAGGACAATCCCAAAACACATGATAGTGGTTTGCCTCCTGCTGCCACATCCTCTCCAACAGTCTGCATTTCCCTGTGAGTAATGGGCACTTTGACATGGGTTATAAAGAAATGAGACACACTTTCCCAACAGAATTCCCTCCAAACATGTGACTTTGCGGTTTTCCACTGAGATGCACATATACTTTACCACTCTTCATCAGCCAGAACAAAGTGACCCTCTCTTTCCCATTGACCCTTAATGTAATCAGTAGAGTGAGTGCCCAGATTGTTAATACATTTGTACAATTTAGATATTAATCCCCTTGAAAGTTCAGATTTATATGATTTAATAAATATATCAGTCAAAGGGCTATGATGGTCATCATTCTTTTTGATTTCTTGGTTATAATAACTCCTTATTTGTAAGTACCTATAAAAGTCCTGTTTCTCTAAGCCAAAGGATTCTTTCAACTCATCGAAGCTCTTCAGATGATTCTCCTTTACAATCTGGTAAAAGACCTTTTGTAGTCCAGACTTTAAATCTTGAGTCTGTGCTGTTAGCTGTGACATTTTGATCATAAGCCAACCAATTTAAGATTTTAACATCTTTGTTTCGTTTGTATGTTTTGATCAGCTCCTTCCATGGTGTAAGAACAGACTTCACCCAAGGGTTCTCCACCTCCCCCAAATGACTCAACCGTCTGTCATAAGAACTCCCGGCACCAATCTCAATATTCTTCCATTGAGCTTCATATTCTGGGTCACACCAGCACAGCAAGGCTCTGATCTGAGCTGAAACAAAGACATTTTTCAAACAAGGCAAACCCCAGCCTCCTTTTTCTTTTGAAAACTGTAAAGTTTTGAATCGGATACAGTTTTTTTTTCTC